>RXID01010573.1:468-13686 GCA_005019695.1 Trichopus zeylanicus subsp. travancoricus
CACAACTGCAACTCCTAATGCTTCTACTACTCCGACTAGGACTACTACTACTACTACTATAACTACTACACCTACTACTGCTGCTGCTATTGCTACTCCTACGTTGCTATTACTACTGCTTCAACTACTACTAGTGCCGCTACTCCAACCCCTACTTCTACTCCTACTACTACTCCAGCTACTTCTAGAATAGCTACCACTACAACTATGACTACTACTGCTGTTGTTACTGCTACACTCGCTACTACTACAATGGCTACTACTACAACTGCTACTATTAGTACTACTTCCACAACTAGTACTACTACTATTGCTACTACTACTACTACTAATACTGAACACTACTACTTAACTACTACCACTACTCTGCTACTACTACTATTACTACTAAGACATAACTACTACTACTTAGTCGTGATTGCAACAACCTACCCTGCTACAAACTCTACTAGTACTATAGCTACTACAACTACAAGTAATAGTACCACTATTGCCACAACATCTACTCCTACTACTACTATTATTATTACTAGTACTAGTACTACTACTACTACTACTACAACTATTACTACAACAACTACTACTATTCCTATTACTACAACCATAGTAGTAGTAGAAGTAGCAATAGTAGTTGTACTAGCAGCAACAATAGTAGTTGTACTAGCAATATAAGTAGCAGTAGTAGTAGCAACAACAACAACAGCAGCAGTTGTCGTAGTAGTAGTAATAGTAGTAGTAGTTGTAGAGGTAGTAATTGGGGTAGTAGTTGTAATAGTAGTAATTCTAGTAACAGTGTTAGCAGTGCCAGTAGTAGTAGTAGTAGTAGTAGTAATAGCAGCAGTAGTAGTCGCAGTAGTAGTAGGAGAATTAGTAGATGTAGCTATTGTAGTAGTTTTAGTTGTCGGTGTAGTGATAGGAGTAGGAGTCAGAGTATGAGTAGCAGTACGAGTTGTAGAAGTATTAGTATTGTAGTAGCAGGCGTTATAGTAGTAGTAGTAGGTGTAGTAGTTGGTGTAGTTGTAGTAGTAGTATTGTAGTAGTAGTAGTAGTAGTAGAATGTAGTAGTAGTAGAAGTAGTAGTAGCAGTAGTAATAGCAATAGTAGTAGTAGTAGTAGTAGTAGTAGTAGTAGTAGTAGTAGTAGGAGTAGTAGTAGGAGTGTTAATAGTAGTAATCGTTGTAGTTGTTGAAGTAGTTGTAGCACTAGTAGTAGAAGTAGCAGTAGCAGTAGTAGTAGTAGTAGAAGTAGTAGATGATGTAGTAGCTGTAGTAGTAGCAATAGTAGTAGTAGCAGTAATACGAGTAGTTGCAGTAGAAGTAAATCTAGCCGCAGAAGTAGTTGTAGGAGTTATTTTAGGAGTCATAGTAGAAGTAGTACCACTAGTTGTTGTAGCAGTAGCAATAGTAGTAGTAGTAGTCATAGTAGCAGTAGCTGTAGTAATAGTAGTGTTGAAGTATTAGTGAAGGTAGTAGCCGTAGTAGTAGTTTTTGTTGTAGTAGTAGTAGTGGAAGTACTAGTGGTAGCAGTAAGAGTAGAAGTAGTAGTGGTTGTAGTTGTTGTAGAAGTAGTAGTAGTTAGTAGTAGTAGTAGAAGTACTAGCAAAAGTAGTTGTCGAAGCACTAGTAGTAGTACGGGAAGTAGTAGTAGCAGTTGGATTAGTTTAGAAGTAGTTGTAGCAGTAGTGTAGTAGTTGTAGCAGCAGTAGTAGTAATAGAGGTAGTTGTAGTTGTAGTAGTAGCAGTAGTAGCTGTAGTAGTAGTCATTGTACTAGTAGGAGGAGTAGTAGGAGGAGTAGTAGTGGTGGTAGTAGCAGTGCTAGTAGCAATTGCAGTAGCAGTAGTTGTAGCAGCAGTAGTTGTCGTAGGAGTAGTGGTAGTAGTAGTTATTGCAGTAGTAGTTGTTATTGTAGCAATAGTAGCAGTAGTAGTTGAAGTAGTGGTAGTAGCAATAGTAGTTGTAGTAGTTGTTGTTGTCGTTGTAGCGATAGTAGCAGTAGAAGCAATATTAGCAGAAGTAATAGCAGTAGTAGTTGTTGTTGTAGCTGTACTGGTTGTAGTAGTTGTCGAAGAAGTGGTAGTAGTAGTAGCAGTAGTAACCGAAGTAGCAGCAGTAGTAGTTGTAGCAGTCATAGCAATAGTAGCAGAAGTAGTAGTAGTAGAAGTAGTAATAGGACTAGAAATAGCAGCAACAACAATAGTAGCAGCAGCAGTAGTAGTAGTAGTAGTAATAATAATAATACTAGTAGTCACAGTAGTAGTAGAAGCGGCGATAGTACTATTTGAAATAGTAGTTGTAGCAGCAATAATTGTAGTAGGAGAAGCTGCAGTAGTCGTAGTAGCAGTAGCAGTAGTGATAGTAGTATTAGTAGTTGTTGTAGTAGTCGTTGTGGTAGGAGTAGTAGCTGCAGCGACTGTAGTAGTTGTAGTAGTCGTAATAGCAGCTATAGTTGTAGTAGTGGTAGTTGTTGTAGCAAAAGTAGTAGTTGCAGCAGCAGCAGTAGTAGTAGTAACAATAGTATTAGTACTAGAAGTAGCTATAGTAGCAGTAGCATTGGTAGCAGTTGTAGAAGTTGTAATATAGTAGTAATAGTAGTTGTAGTAGTAGTAATAGTGGAAGTAGTTGTAGAAGTTGTAGTACTAGTAGCATTAGTGGTAGAAGTAGCAGTAGTTGTAGCAGTAGTAGAAATAGTAGTAGTTGTTGTAGCATCAGTAGTAGCAGTAGCAGTAGTAGTAGTTATAGTGGTAATAGTAGTAGTATTAGTTGCAGTAGTAGTCATTGTAGTGGTGGCAGTAGTAGCAGTAGTAGACGTAGTAGCTGAAGTACCAGTAGCAGCAGTCGTAGCAGTAGCAGTAGCAAATGTAGTAGTAGTAGCAACAGTAATAGTTGTAGCAAAAGAAGTAGTAGTAGAAGTTGTAATAGCAGTATTAATAGTCATAGTCGCAATACTAGTAGTAGCAGTGGAAGTAGTAGCAACAGTTGTAATAGAAGTAGTAGCGATTGTAGGTAGCAGTGGTGGTAGTTATAGTAGTAATAGTAGTAGTATTAGTTGCAGTAGTAGTCATTGTAGTGGTGGCAGTAGTAGAAGTAGTAGACGTAGTAGTAGTTATAGTAGTAATAGTAGTAGTATTCGTTGCAGTAGTAGTCATTGTAGTGGTGGCAGTAGTAGCAGTAGTAGACGTAGTAGCTGAAGTACCAGTAGCAGCAGTCGTAGCAGTAGTAGTAGCAAATGTAGTAGTAGTAGTAGCAGTAATAGTTGTAGCAAAAGAAGTAGTAGTAGAAGTTGTAATAGCAGTATTAATAGTCATAGTCGCAATACTAGTAGTAGCAGTGGAAGTACTAGCAACAGTAGTAATAGAAGTAGTAGCGATTGTAGGTAGCAGTGGTGGTAGTTATAGTAGTAATAGTAGTAGTATTAGTTGCAGTAGTAGTCATTGTAGTGGTGGCAGTAGTAGCAGTAGTAGATGTAGTAGTAGTTATAGTAGTAATAGTAGTAGTATTAGTTGCAGTAGTAGTCATTGTAGTGGTGGCAGTAGTAGCAGTAGTAGACGTAGTAGCTGAAGTACCAGTAGCAGCAGTTGTAGCAATAGCAGTAGCAAATGTAGTAGTAGTAGCAGCAGTAATAGTTGTAGCAAAAGAAGTAGTAGTAGAAGTTGTAATAGCAGTATTAATAGTCATAGTCGCAATACTAGTAGTAGCAGTGGAAGTAGTAGCAACAGTAGTAATAGAAGTAGTAGCGATTGTAGGTAGCAGTGGTGGTAGCAATAATAATAGTAGTAGCAGAAGTAGTAGTAGTAGAAGCAGTCGAAGTTCTAGTTGTAATATTACTAATAGCAGTGGTAGTAGTAGTAGCAGCAGCAGAAGTACTAGTAGGGGGAGACGATGTAGTAGTAGTAGTAGTTGTGGTAGTAGTAATTGTAGACGCAGTAGTAGTAGCAGTATGAGTAGTCGTAATAGTAGTTCGAGTAGTAGCAGTAGCAACAGTAGTAGTGGTAGTTGCAGTAGTAGAAGTAGTTGTTATAGTAGTCGTTGTTGTTGTTGCAGTTGCTGCTGTTGCAGTAGTAGCAGTAGCGCTAGTTGTAGTAGTAGTAGTTGTATTAATAGTAGTTGCCGTAGTAGCAGAAGTTGTATTAGGAGGAGGAGTAGTAGTAGTAGTAGTGGTAGTAGTAGTAGCATTAGTAATAGTAGGAGTTATAGTAGTAGTAGTTATTGCAGTAATAGAAGTGGTAGTAGTAGTAGTAGCAGTAGTAGCCGTAGTAGAAGTAGTAGTAGTAGCAGCACTAGCAGTAGCAATAGCAATAGTTGTAGTAGTAGCCTTATTAGCAGCAACAGTAGTTGTAGAAGAAATAGTAGAAGTTGTTATTGTCGGAGTAGTAGTAGTTGTAGTAGTCGTAGTAGTAGTAGTTATAGTAGTAGTACTAGTAGCAGCAGTAGTACTAATAGTAGTGGTAGTAGCAGTCGTAGTAGTAGTAACTTTAGTAGTGGAAGCATTAGTAGCTGCATTAGTTGTAATAGTAGTAGTAGTAGTAGCAATAGTAGTAGTAGTAACGGTTGTAGTAGTAGTTGTGTTAGCAGTAGTAGCAGCAATAGTAGTACTAGTAGTAGTAGCAACACAAGTAGAAGCAATAGCAGTGTAGTAGCAGTAGAAATAGTAGCAGTAGGAGGAGGTGGAGGAGTCGTAGTAGTAGTAGTAGTGGTAGCAACAACAACAACAACAACAGAAGTAGTAGTAGTAGTAGTAGTAGTTGCAGCAACAACAGCAACTGTAGTAGTATTACTAGAAGTAGTAGTAGTAGCATTCGTAGCCATAGCAGTAGTAGTAGTAGTGGTGGTAGCAGTAGTGGTAGTACTAGTAGCACTAGTAGTAGCAATAGGAGTAGTAGTAGTAGTAGTAGCAAAAGTAGTAGCAGTAGCAGTAGTTCTTACTGTAGTAGCCGAAGTAGTTGTTGTAGTAGGAGCAGTAGCTACCGAAGAATGAGTACTAGTAGTAGTAGTTGTTGTATTAGCAGTAGTTGTAGTTGTGGCAAGAGTGGTAGCAGTAGCAGCAGCAGCAGCAGTAGTAGTAGTAGTAGTATTAGTAGCAATAGTAGTAGTAGTAGTAGTAGTAGTAGCAATAGTAGTAGTAGTAGTAGTAGCAATAGTAGTAGCAGTAGTAATTGTAGTAGCAGAAGTAGCAACAACTGTGGTAGTACGAGCAACAGTAGTAGTATTAATAGTAGTAGTAGTAGGAATAGTACTAGTTTTCGCAGTAGTAGTAGCAGTAGTAGTAGTTGCAATATTATTAGTAGTAGGAGTAGTAGTATGAGTAGTAGTATTAGTAGTAGTAGCAGCAATTGCAACAGCAGCAGTTGTAGTAGTAGTTGTAGTAGTCGCAGATTCAGTTGTAGTGGTAGAAGAAATCTGGGTAGTAGTATTAGTAATAGCCGTATTAGCAGCAGCAGCAGCAGCAGCAGTGGTAGCAGTAGCAACAGTAATAGTAGCAACAATAGTAGTAGTAATAGGAGTAGTTCTAGTAGCAGCAACGGTGGGTGTAGTTGTTGGAGTAGAAGTAGTAGTCGCAGTAGTAGTAGTAGCAGTAGTAGTAGTAGCAGTAGTAGTAGTCAAGGTAGAAGTAGTAGTCGTGATAGTAGTACTAGCAATATTAGTAGTAGAAATAGGAGTTGTGGTAGTAGAAGCAGTGGCAACAACAATAGTCACACAAGTAGTAGTAGATGTAGTACTAGCTATTGTAGTAGTAGCAGTACCAGTAGTAGAAGAAGAAGAAGTAGTAGTAGTAGTAGTAATGACAGTAGTAATTGTAGTAGTAGTAGTAGCAAAGTAGTAGTAGTAGTAGTAGTAGTAGTAGTAGTAGTAGTAGTAGTAGTAATAATAATAATAGTAGTCGTAGTAGCAGTAGTAGTGATAATAGGAGTAGGAGTAGTAGTAGTAGTAGTAGAGGGAGAAGTAGTAGTAATAACCACAAAAATAGTTTCAGAAGTAGTAGTAGTTGTAGTACTACTACTACTACTAGTTGTAGTAGAAGTAGTAGGCATCAGAGTAGTAGTTGTTGGAATTGGTGCCATAGAAGTAGTAGTAGGAGTAGAAGTAGTACTAGTACTAGTACTAGCATTAGTAGCAACAGTAGCAGCAGCAATTGTAGTGGTAGTAGTAGTGGTAGCGATAACGGCAGTAGTAGTAGCAGAAATAGTAGTAGTAGCTATAGTAGTAGCAGTAGTAGTAGTTATCATGCCAGTAATAGTAGCAATAGTAAAACTAGTAGTAATTGTAGTAGTAGTAGTAGCAGCAGCGATAGTAGTTGTTGTCGAAGTTGTAGCAGAAGTAGCGGTTGTAGCAGTAGTAGCAGAAGTAGTAGTAGTCATAATAGTAGTAGTAGTAATAATAGCAATTCTATTAGTATCAGTAGTAATAGTATTAGTAATAGTAGTATTATGGTAGTCGTTTTAGTTGTAATAGCATTTTCAGTAGCAGTTGTAGTAGTAGTAGTAATAATAGTAGTAGTACTACTACTTTAACTACTACTATTACCTCTATTGCTACAACAACTACTACTACAACAACTACTAGTACTACTACGGCAATTACTATAATGCCTACTACAACTACCACTGTTAAAACTACTATAAACTCTACTACTACTACTGCGGCTACTATTACTATTACTACGAATACTACTTCTCTTACTACGAGTACTACTGCTGCTACTACTACTTTCAATATTGTTACTTCTACTCCAACTACTACTCATACTATTACTACAAATGCTTTTACAACTACTTCTACTCCTACTGCTGCCACTGCTACTATTACAACTACTACTTTTACTACGACTATTACTACTACTACTACTACTATTAATACTACTACTTTGAGTGCTACAACTCCTACTACTACTACTCCTATTACTACAACTGCTACTACTACTACTACTATTACTACTACGGCTGCTATTACTACTACTCCTACTACTACAACTTCTACTACTACGACAATTGCTACTACTACTCCTACTACTACTACTTATTCTACTACTACTACTTCTTCTACTGCTACTACTACTCCTTCTATTACTACTCCTACTCCTACTACTACTGGAGTGGCTACAACTTCTACTACTACTACAACACTTATGACCACCACTGTGACTACTACTATTACAACAACTACTACTACAATAACAACTACTACTATGACAACAACTACTGCTATTACTACTACTACTCCTCCTCCTACTATTACAACCACTTCGGCTACTACTACTTCTTCTGCTACTACTACTACTACTACTACTAGAACTCCTACTACTACTAGAACTACTATTTGTTCTACTACAAATACTACTACTACTACAAGTATGACTATAGCAACAGCTATTACAGCTACTACTACTACTGCTACTACTACTATTCCACCTATTACTACAACCATTGCTGCTGCTACTACTACTACTACTATTACTGCTACTATTACTATAACTACTACTACTACTACTACTACTACCGCAACTACTACACTACTAAAACTTCTCCTACTACTATTCGTACTCCTGCTACTACTACAACTACTAGTGTTGCTATTACTACTACTTCAACTAATACAACAACAACTACTACTGGTACAACCACTGCTACTACTTCTACTGCTACTACTACTACTACATCTACAACTAGTACAACAACAACTACTACTACCACTATTGTCATTACAATAACTGCTGCTACTACTGCTACAACAACAAGTACTACTGCAACTACTCCTCCTACTATCACAACCACTACATCTACTACTACTACTACTACAACAGCAACTACTACAACTACTAGTGTTGCTGCTGCTGCTACTGCAACTACTACTTCTACTGCTACGTCTACTACTACTGCTGCTGCTGCTGTTACTACACTACAACTACAACAACTACTACAACTACTACTCCTACACCAACTCCTACTCCTTCTACTACAACAACAACAACAACTACCACTACTACTACAACTACTACTCCTACACCAACTCCTACTCCTACTACAACAACAACAACTACTACTACTATAACTAATACTACTACTACTACTACTACTACTACTACAACAACTACTACTACAACTACTGCTATTGCTATGACTACTACTACTACTACTGCAACTCGTATTACTAGTACTGCTACTTCTACTACAACTACTACTAATAGAACTGCTAGTTTGATTACTACTACCACTACTATTGCTACTACTACTAGCACCACTACTACTAATACTACTCAAACTACTACCACTAGTACTACTACTGCTACTAGTACTACTGCTAAGACAACAACAACAACTACTTTTAGTATGACTGCCACAACTATTGCTACTTTTGTTGCTACTACTACTACTACCACTCCTCCTATTACTACTACTACATCATCTACTACTACTAGTACTAGTACTATTACTATTATTACTACTATTACCAGTACTATTGCTACTACTATTACAACAACTACTACTACAACTATAACTACGACAATTAGCCCTACTACTACTACTACTCCTACTCCTACTGCTACTACTACAACTGCTACTCCTACTACTGCTACTACCACAACTACTACTATTACTACTACTACTACTATTACTACTATTATGGTTACCTCTACTACAACAACTACTATTATTACTACTACTACCACTACTACTACCACTACTACTACTACAACTACTACTACTCCTACTACAACTACTACTACTCCTACTTCTACTACTCCACCACCTACTCCTATTACTACAACAACTACTACTGTTCCTATTTTTACTACTGCTACTACTACTAGTACTACTCTTACTACTACTACTACTATTTCTACTACTACTGCTACTACTACTATTACTACTTTTACTACTACTACTACTCGTACTGCTACTCCTACTCCTACACTTACTCTTGTTACTACTACTACAACAACAACAACAACTACTACTACTACTACTACTATTGTTGTTGCTACTGTAGTTGTTGTTGCTGTTACGAGTACTACTGCTGCTGCTGCTACTGTTGCTGCTTCTGCTACTGCTGCTGCTGCTACTACTACTGCTACTAGTAGTAGTAGTAGTGTTACTATAACAACTACTACTATAACAACTACTACTACCACTACTACTACTACTACTAGTGCTGCTACTGCTATAACAACAACAACAACTACTACTACTACTAACTACTTCTTACTACTAGTACAACTGCTACTACTACTACTCCTACTACTAGTACAACTGCTACTACTACTACTCCTGCTACTGATACTACTATTACCACTACTACTACTACTATTCTTACCCCTACTCCCACTACTTCTACTACTACTCCTACTACTACTACTACTACGGCCACTACTATAGCTATGCTAAAACCCATTGCTACTAATAATCCTACTACTACTACTACCCCTACCCCAACAACTACTACTCAAACTATTACAACTACAATTACTACTGCAACTACTACTACTCCTGTTACTACTACTACTACTCCTACTCCAACAACCACTACTACTGCAACTACTACTACTACTACCGCTACTACTACTACTACTACTACTATTGTTGTTGTTGCTGCTATTATTTCTATTACTACTACTGCTAATACTACTACTATTACTATTACAATAACTACTACTACTACTACTATTACTTCTAATACTACTTTTAATGCTTGTACTTCGACTACTGCTACCCCTAACACTAGTGCTACTACTACAACAACGACTCCTATAGCTACCACTAATGCTTCTACAGGTATGACTACTACTACTGCTGCTGCTGCTGCTGCTGTTGTTGTTGCTGCTGCAGCCACTACTGCTACTACTACTATAACTACTACTACCACTACTACTACTAATACTACTTCTACTACTATTATTGTCGCTAGTACTACTACTTCTACTACTACTACTAGTCCCACTGCCAATATGACTACTGCTCCAACAACAACAACAACACAACAAAAACTACTACTACTACTACTATGTCTACTGTTATAACTGCTGCTACTGCCACTCCTATTACTATCACTACTACTACTTCTCATACTACTACTGCTACTACTATACTACTACTAATGCTACTACAACTACTTCTACTACTACTAGTACTACTACTAGTACTACTAGTCTTACAACTACTACTACTACTATCACTACTTCTACAATGACTACTACTATCACTACACTACTGCCACTACTACTACTAGTACGGCTACTTCTACTTCTACAACTATAACTACAATTGTAACTACTACTGCCTCAACTACTACTACAACAACTACTACTAGTACTACTTCTACTCCTAAAATTATGACTATTACTATAACTAATACTACTACTACTACTACTATTACAACTAATACAACTACTCCTGCTGCTTCTACTACTACTCCTACTAATATTACTACTACTATAGCTGCTGCTACTACTATTACTACTACTACTACTACTACTATTGCTACTAATTCAACTAGTACTCTGCTACTACTACTACTTCTACGACAACTACTACTTCTAATAGTCCTACTCATACTACTACTACGACTCCTACAATTACTACTACTCCCACTATAACGACTACTACTTCTTCTGCTACTACTACTACTACTACTTCTACTACTACTCTTAATACTACAACTCCTTGTGCTATTCCTACTACTACTTCTACTCCAACTACTACTACTAATACTACCATTACTCCACCTACAACTATTACAACTATAACTCTTATCTCTACTACTATTCATACTACTACTTTTGCTAATACTATTACTACTATAATAACTACTACTACTACTATTGCTGCAACTACTACTACACCTACTCCTACTATTGCTCCTTTTCCTACACAAGTCCTACTACTAATACAATTACTTCTACTTCTACAACTACTAGTAGTACTACTAGCAGTACTACTACTACTGCAACTACGACTACTATAACCACTGCTACTGCTACAGCTACTATGACCATGACTACTACAACTACTAATACTACTGTTGCTGCTACTCATACTACTACTACTACAACTACGACTACTACTACTACTACCACAACTACTACTACTGCTATTACTACTACTACTACTTCCACTACTACTACTTAAACAACTACGACATCTGCTAGCAATACTTCTATGACTACTACTACTACTACAATAATAACAACATCTACTACTACTACTATTAACACTACTACAACTATTACTACTACTACTGCTAATGCTACTACTACTGCTTCTACTACTACTACTACTGCTACTACTTCTATTACTACCACTAATACTACTTGTACTCCTACTCCTACTACTTGTACGACTACTACAACTACTACTACCTCTATCGCTAATGCTATTGCTTCAACTACTTTTGCTACTTTTGCTACTACTACTGCTTCTACCAATTCTGCTACTGCTACAATAATAACTACTACTACTACTACTACTACTACAACAACAACAACAACAACTACTACTACTACTCCTACTGCTGCTACTAATACAACACTATTGCTTCTCCTACTACCACTACTGCTAGTACTACTACTACTATAGCTACTGCTACTGCTATTGGTGCTATAACTACTACTAATGCTACCGCTGCTATAACTACTGTAATTACTACTACAACTATTGCTATTACGACTACTACTACTACTACTAAGGCTGCTACGCTACTACCGTTACTACTATCACTACTTCTACTATGACTACTACTATGACTACACTACTGCTACGGCTACTACTACAGCTACTTCTAATTCTACTACTACTACTACTACTACAACTACCACTACCTCAACTACTACTACTACAACTACTACTAGTACTACTACCCCCAACTATGACTATTACTACAACTAATACTACTACGACTACTACTACTACTACAACAACAACTACTCGTACTGCTTCCACTGCTACTCCTACTAATACTACTATTGCTACTACTACTACTATTTCTACTACTACTACTACTACTACTGCTACTTCAACTACTAGACCTGCTGCTGCTGCTCCTACTACTTCTACGGCTACTACTACTTCTACTACTCCTACTCTTCCTACTACAACTACTCCTACAACTACTACTACTGCTACTCCTTTTGCAACTACTACTACTTCTTCTGCTACTACTACTACTACTTCTACTACTACTACTTCTAATGCTACTACTCCTTGTGCTACTCCTACTACTACTACTACTATTACTACTATGACTACAACTCCTCCTCCTCCTCCTACTGATACTAATAGTACCATTACTTCCCCTACTACTAATGCAACTATTACACCTACACCTACTACTATTTCTACTACTACTTTTGCTAATACAACTACTACTACAATAATAACTACTACTACTACTGTTGTTGCAACTACTGCTACAACTACTCCAACTACTGCTCCTACTACCGTTCCTCCACCTACACCTACTCCTACTTCAAATACTACTACTACTACTACTACCCCTATTAATACTACTACTACTGTAACTACTACTACTACAACCATAGCTACTGCTATTACTATTACCACTGTTGCTGTCACTACAACTATGGCAACTATAATTACTAATACTATTGTTGCTACAACTACTGCTGCTACTCATACTACTACTACTACCACTACAACAACAACTACTACTACCACCACAACTACTATTGTTGCTATGACTACTACTACTACTACTACTTCTAGAACTACTAATATTACTAACACTATTACTACTTCTGCTAGCACTACTGCTATGACTACTACTACTACAACAACAACAACGACAACAATACTACAACTACTACTACTAACACTACTAGTACAAAAACTTCTACTTTTACTATTATAGCTATTGTTGCTACTACTGCAACAACAATAGCAACAACAACTACTACTACTATAACAACAACAAAAAACAATGCTAGTACAACAACTTCTACTATTACTACTATAGTTACTCATACTACTATTGCTACTACTGCTTCTACTTCTACTACCACTACTAGAGCAAGTGTTACTGCTACTACTACTGTAACAACAACAACTACCACTACTGCTACTACAACTAACACAATGACTATAACTAAGACTACCGCTACTACTACCACAATTACACCTCCTACTACTACTACTACTATGACTATTGCTACTACTACTGCTACTATTACTTCGCCAACTACTACTACTGCTGCTACCACTACTACATCTA
>RXID01010580.1:414-22963 GCA_005019695.1 Trichopus zeylanicus subsp. travancoricus
ACTACTGCTACTATATCCACTACTACTACTACTATTACTACAACTACTACTACAGCTACAACTGCCATGTCTACTACTTCTACAACAACAACAGCTACTTCTGCTACTATGACCACGTCCACTACTATAACTCCTTCTATTGTGACTACTACTACTGCTAATAATACGACTACAATTGCTACTACTACTACTATTACTCCAGCTACTAATACTACAATGATTACTACTAGTACTAGTTCTACTTCTACTACAACAGCAAATGCGACAGGTTCTGCTACTACCATAAATTCTACTACTACTACTACTACTACAATACTACTACAGCAACAACTACTACTAGCACTACTACTACTCCAACAACTACTACTTTTACTACTACTAATGCTACTAATAATACTACTACTACTACAACAACTTCTACTATTGCAACTACTACTACTCATACTACTACTACTTCTACTTCGACTTTTACTATTAATACTACTACCACTATAACTACTAATACTACTATTTTTGAAACTACTTATGCTACTACTTACTATTACTACTACTACACTACCACTACAATAACTATTACTAGTACTCCTACTACTTTTACTACTACTACTACTACAACTACTAATGCTACTACTACTCCTACTGCCAAAACTACTACTACTACTACTACAACTACAACTACTCCTATTGCTACAACTGCTACTGTTCCTACTACAACTACTACTGCTATTACTACTACTACTCCTACTGCTACTACTTCTACTACAACTACTAGTAATACTACTACTACTTCTACTACTACTACAACTACTACTACAATGACTACTACCACCACATCAACAACTTGTCCTCCTACTACTACTACAACTACCCTTGCTACTACTACTACTTCTACAACTACCCCTACTACTTCTACTACTACTACTACTTTCTACCACTACTCCAACTCCTACTCCTGTAGCTACTCCTGCTGCTACAACTACTGCTACAATAATGACAACTGCTACTACAACTTCTACTGCTATTGCTACTAAACATCCAGAAACTACTGCTACTGATACTGCTACTACTACTCCTATTACTAAAACTACTATAGCTACTACTACTCCAACAACTAGTACAACTTCTACTATTACTGCGAGTACTCCAATGACTCATACTACGACTATTGCTGCTCCTCCTAGTACTACTCCTTCCCCTACACCTACTCCTCCAACTAGTACTTTGCTACTACTACTAGTTCAATTATTACTACTTTTACGTCTACCACTACTACTACTACTACTACTATTGCAACTAGTACTACTACCACTACTACTTCTACAACAAAAACAACAACAACTACTACTACTACAATTATTACAACAATTGCTGCTACTACTACTACTAGTACTAATACTACTACAACTACTACTACTACTTCCACTACTATGACTACTTCTTCTACTTCTACTACTACTACTACTACTACTATTGCTACTACTACTACTATTGCAATAATTGCTACTACTACCACCACTACTGCTGCTAATACTACTACTGCTACTAGTGCTGCTGCTACTACTGCTACTAGTGCTGCTGCTACTACTCCTGCTGCTCCTACTACCGCTACTGCTATCATTACCACTGTTTCAACTACTACTCCAATTACTGCTTCTACTACTATTACTAGTATTGCTACTATTACTACTACTACTATTACTACTACTGCTATTGCAGCTAATACTTCTAATACTTCTGTTGCCACTGCTACTCCAACTACTACTACAATAACTCTTACCACTGCAAGTACTACTATTACTACTACAACTACTGCTACTATCACTACTACTACTACTATTATTACTACTACTTCTACTACTAGTACTCTAACTACTACTACTACTACTACTGCTACTATTACTTCTACTACTACAACTACTACTTCTACTACTCCTACTACTACCACTACTACTCCTACTACTACTATTGCTACTGCTACTCCTACTACTACTACTGTTGCTGCTGCTACTACTAATTCTACGGCTCCTACCACTGCTAATAGTACTTCTACTACTACCACAACCACTACTACTACCACTAGCTCTATAACTACTACTACTACTATAACTACATCTACTACTACTAGTACTCCAACTAATACTTCTATAATTACTACTACTACGACTTTTGCGGCTACTATTGCTACGACTACTACTGCAAGTACTATCACTACTATATTACTGCTACTAGTACTACTACTGCTACTACTATGAGTAATACTCCTACTACTACTTCCCCAACTACTTCTACTACTACAAATATTACTATGACTGCTACTATGACTACTACTGCCACTACTACCACAACTAATAATCCTGTTGCTACTACTAATACTATTGCTATAACGATAACAACAACAGCAACAACAACAACAACTACTACTACTACTACTATGACTTATACTATTGCCACTGCTACTCCTACAGCAACAACAACAACTACTATTACTACTCCTATTACTACTACTGCAAGTACTACTACTCCAACTTCTATTCCTTCTCCTACACGTATTCCTACCACTATTACCACTACTACTACTCCTACTACTACCACCACCACCACGACTACTACTACTACTACTATTACTACAAGTACTACTACTGCTGCAACTACTCTCACTACTACTACTTTTACTTCGACTACTACTACAACTGCTACTAGTAGTACCACCACTAGTACAACTGTAGCTATTACTATTACTACTACAACTACTGCAACTTCTACTACTGCTGTTGTTGTTGCTACTATTTCGAGTATTAGCAACTACTACGACAACTACTCCTATTGCTATTACTATTACTACTACTAGTACAACTGCTACTATTACGGCCAATACTACTACTACTATTGTTGTTGCTCCTGCAACTACTAATACGGCTACTACTACTACTACTATTGCCACTATAGCGACTGCTACTACAACTACTCCTACTGCTGCTACTACTGCTAATAATACTAGTACTCCTACTGCTTCAACGACTACTACTACTGCTACTACAACTACTACTACTACTACTGCGACTACTTCTGCTAATACTACTACTAGTACTACTGCTACTACTTTTTCTACAACTATTACTACTACTAGTATTGCCACAACTGCTGCTACTATAACAAATACTACTAGTAAAACAACTACTACTACTACCACCACTACGACAACTACTGTAGCTGCTACTCATAGTACTGCTACAGCTAGTATGACTTCAACTCCCACTACTACTACTACTACTACTACTACCATTGCTTCAAATGCTACTACTACTATCGCTACTGCTACTACAACTAGTGCTTCTACTACTAGCCTTGCTACTGCTGCTATTACTACTACTACTACTATTACAACTACTACTACGACTGCTACTACTACCACCACAGTTGTTACTATTACTACTGCTACTACTACTACTACTGCTACTGCTACTGCTACTGCTACTGCTGCTAGTACTACTACTGCTACTACTTCTACTACTACTGCTACTAGTACTACTTCTTCAACTACTCATACTGCTACCACTACTACTACTATTGCTACTGCTACAACTTCTACTTTGACTACTGCTACTACTACTGCTACAACTAATACTACTACTCCGACTACTACTACTACTACTACTACTATTACTTGCACTACTACAACAACTACTACTACTGCTGTGGCTGCTACTACTATTACTGCTACTAGGATTGTCGTACTACTGCTCTAATGTAGCTACGACAACTACAACTACTGTAGCTACTACTAGTACAACTACTTCTACTACCACTACCACTACTACTGTTGTAGTTGTCGCTGCTACTACTACCACTGTTGCAGCGAATACTAATAGCACTACTATTACCGCTGTAGCTAGAACTGCTACTGCTGCTACTGTTGCTGCGACTGCTACTACTACTACTATACCAACTTATCCTACTACTATAACTACTTCTTTTCCTACTGCTAGAATTGCTACTGCTGCTGCAGCTTCTACTGGTACTATCACTACTTCTCCTACAACTACTGCTGCTGCTACCACTACTATGACTACTGTTATTATTACTGTTGCTACTACTGCTTTTGCTACTACTACCACTGCCACAACTATTGCAATAACTACTGCCACTAGTACCACCAGTGCTATTTCAACTACTACTCCTATTCTGCTACTATTACTACAAATAATACTACGGCTACTACCACTACTGCTACTATTGCTACTACTACTACTACTACTACTACTACTAGAACAAATACTACTATTGCTACTGCTACTACCACTACAATTGCTAATACTATTACGACTAATACTACAACTACTACTACTATTGCTTTTGCTTCTGCTGTTGCTACTACTGCTGCTACTACCACTACTACTACTACTCCTAATACTACTATAGCTTCTACTACTACTGCAACTACTGCTATTACTTCTATTGGTACACCTACTACTGCTACCACTGCTACTACTGCAACTCCTATTACTACTACCCTACTAGTACTACTACGACTACTACTGCAACTACTACTACTACAACTACTACTACCACAGAAACTACTACTGCTGCTACTACTGCTAATAATACTACTACTACTAAAAGCACTACAGCTACACCAATACTACAACTATTACAACAACTACTACTGCAACTACTACTAGTAGTAGTACTACTGCTACCTCTACAACTACTGTTGCTGCTACTATTATTGCACTACTACACTACTACTACTACAACTACTACTGTTGCTACTACTACTACTACTACTACCACTACTACTATTATTGCTACTACAGCCACTACTACTACTACCAATACTACTACTAGAACTACTACGACTACTACTGCTACTATTACCACTTCTACTAAGACTACAAAAACTACTACTTCTACAACTACTACAACTACTAGAACTGCAACTACCTCTACTATACCGACTACTACTACTACTACTACTACTACATTTAATACTACAACTGCTACTACCACCACTACTACTATTCCTACTGCTATTACTACTACTACTACTACTACTACTACTCCTACTACAACTACTACTAATACTACTACTTCAACCACTACTACTACTACCATTAGTACTGCTACTACTACTACTACTACTACGACGACTCCTACTACTCCTCCTCCTGCTACTACCAGCACTACTACTACTAGTACTACCACGTTTACAACAACTATTGCTACTTCTACTACCACTACTCCTACCACTACTACTACTACTGCAACTACTACTACTACTGCTACTACTCCCTCTATTACTGCTAAAACTACGACTAACACTACTTCTCCCATTACTGCTACTACTTCTACTACTACTACTACTACCACCACCACTACTACTACTACTATGACTAATGCTGCTACTCCTACTGCTATTACCATTGATACAACTAGTTCTTTTACTACTAGTACACTTGCAACCACTCCTACTACTACAACTACTACAACTACAGGTACTGCTGCTACTAGCACTATCTCTGCTACTACCACTGCTGCTACGATTACTACACTGCTAGTATAACTACTGCTACTAACAATACTACTATGCTAACAACTACTACAATTACTACTACTAATACTACTACTACTACTACTGCTACTATAAGTACTCCTACCACGACTACTACTACTACTGCATCTACTACTGTTGTTACTGCTACTACTAGTCCTATTACTACCACTACTAGTACTGCTACTATTGCTACTACTACTTCTACTACTACTACTACTTCTGCTATGACTGCTAGAACTACTACTGCAACTGCAATAGTTACTACTATTACTACTAGTACTACTACCTATACCACAACAACTACAACCATTATGGCTGATACAATAACTACAACTGCTACTACCACTCGTATAACTACTACTATTGCTACTATCACTGCTCCTACTACTACTATTACAACTATTGCTACTACAACTATTGCTGTTGCTGTTGCTGCTGCTGCTACTAATATGGCTACTACTACTGCTGCTGCTGCTGCTACTACTACTACTACTACAACTGAGACTGCTACTACTACCACTACAGATGCTACAAATACTACTACTGCAACTACTACTGCGGCTACGACTTCTATTGCTACTTCTGCTACTGCTACTACTACTACTACTACTAATACTACTACTACTACAACAACAACAACAACAACAACTAATACTACTGCTACTACTACTATTACTACAACTGCAACTAATACTACCCTTGCTACTACTACTGATACTACAACTGTACTACTACTACCCTTGCTACTACTACTGATACTACTACTTCAATAGCTACTACTACTACTACTTCCACTACTGCTACGACTGCTACTACTACAACAACAACAACTGCTACTACTAGTACTGTGCCTCCTACTCCTTCTCCTCTTGCTATTGCTACTACTTCTACTTCTCCGATTACTGCTACTACTTCTGCTACCATGACCACTACTACTACTACTACTCCAACTACTACTGTTACTACTACAACTACAACCACTACGACCACAACGATAACAACAACTACTACTACTACACCTGCTACTAATACTTCTATGATTACGATTACTACTGGTTCTACTGCTACTACTACAACTACAAATTCTGCTACTACTGCTACTACTGCTACTACTACTATTGCAACTGCTACTAATACTACCACTACGACAACTGCTACTGCTACTGCTTCTACTGCCACTTTTGCTACTACTACCACTACAACTACTACTGCTACAACAACAACAACAACAACAACTACTACTACTATCGCTACTACTAATAATAATACTAATGCTACTACTAATACTAGTACGACTACTACTACTAATCCAAATATTGATATTACTATACAGCTACTCCGCTTACTACCACTACTGATACTACTACTTTAACTGCTACTACTACTACTTCTGCTATCGCTACTATAGTTGCTACTACTACTAGTACTGCTCCTCCTCCTCCCCCTCCCCCTGCTTTTACTACTACTACTACTGCTAGTACTACAACATCTACTATGACTACTACTACAAGTACTACTACTATTACCTCTACTCTTTCTACTACTGCTACTACTCCAACTACTTCTGCAACTACTACACTCCAACTACTGCTACTA
The DNA here is from genome assembly GCA_005019695.1 of Trichopus zeylanicus subsp. travancoricus. Classification (NCBI taxonomy): domain Eukaryota; kingdom Viridiplantae; phylum Streptophyta; class Magnoliopsida; order Dioscoreales; family Dioscoreaceae; genus Trichopus; species Trichopus zeylanicus. The sequence continues at coordinate 7,562 of RXID01010580.1, forward strand.
CTACTACAACAACTACTACTACTTCTACTGCTACTACTACTACTATTACAACTACTGCAACTGCTACTACTGGTTCTACTACTATTACTACTACTACTACAAGTTGTACCAATACTACCAGTCTGCTACTGCTGCTACTACAACTACTATGACAACTGTTACTTCTACTATTACTACTACTACTGCAACAACTGCTACTGCTACCACTACTACTACTACTACTATTACACTACCAAAAGTACAACTGCCACTATCGATACTGCTACTACTACTGCTACTTCTTCTTCTACTACTATTACTACTATTGCTCCTACTTCTACTCCCACTACTACTACTATTGTTGCTGCTACTACCACTACTACTACAACAACAACAACAACTACTACTATTCCTACTCCTACTCCAACCACTGCTACTACTACTACTCTCTCCTACTACTACTACTACTACTACTACCACTACTGCTACTGCTACTACTACTCTCCCCTTCTGCTAGTAATATTAGAACAACTGTTGATATAGCTTCTACTACAACAACAACTATTACTACTATTACTACAGCTACTACTGCTACTACTACTACTACTACTACTACAAATACTACTCCTACTACTACTACTACTAGTCTTCTTACGACAACAACTACTACCACTACAATTTATACTACTACCACTACTACTACAGCTACTATTGCTGCTATTAATACTACCGTTCCGGCTATATCCACTATACTACTGCTACTACTACTACTCCTACTAAAAATCATACTACTGCTAGTACAACTACTAGTATGACAACTACTCCTACTGCTACTACTACTACTCCTATTACTACAACAAAAACTATAACTACTGGCAATACTACAACCTCAACAATAGTGCCTACAACTACTATAACTACTTCTAATACTACAAATGCTACTACTACTACTCCAACTATTACTACCACTACTATTGCTACTATACTACATTTGTGCATTTGTGACTAATACTACTGCTTCTACTACAACAACAACAACTACTACTATTACTACTACTGTTGCTCCTCCTCATCCTCCTGCTACTACTACCACTACTACCATTGGTGCTACCACATTTACTACTACTAATACCACTACGACTATTACCACTACTACCGCTGCCACAACTACTACTACAGCTACTACAACATCAACTACAACCAAAACTACTACTTATACTACTTCTCCTATTAATGCTACTATTTCTGCTATTACTACTGCTACCACAACTACTACTGCAACTACTGTTACAAATACAATTGCTACGACTACGACTACAACAACAACAACAACAACTACTACTACACTTGCTACTACAACTACTATGATTACTACAACTACTACTCCTACTAGTAGTATGACCACTACTACTGCTACAACCGCTATTACCTCCACCACCATTACTACTACTCCTATTACCACTACTACTACTACTACTACTATGATGACTACTACTACAACTATTTCTACTACTACTATTATTACTGGTATTTCTACTTTTGCTACTACTGTCACTACTACAAGTACTACTAATACTATTGCTACTTCTACAACTACAACAACTGCTATGACTACTACTACTACTACCATAACTAATACAACTAGTACTACGACTACTGCTGCTGCTACTGCTACTGCTACTACTATTGCTACAACTAGTCCTTTTACTACTAATACTACTGCTATCACTGCTACTAATGCTACTACTACTACTTGTACTACTATTACTACTGGCACTATGACTACTCCAACTACTACTACTATTACCGCTACTAATACTACTACTACCACTACTACTACCTTTATAACTACTCCTACCATGACTAATACCACTGTTACGGCTACTATGGCTGCTACTGCTACTACTAGTCCAATTACCACTACTACTATGGCTGCTACTACTATTACTATTACTACTACTACTTCTATTACCACTACTTTTGCTATAACTACTACTGCTACTACTGCTACTGAAATAGCTGCTACAATTACTACTAGTACTACACCTACTAGTACAACTACTTATACTGCAACAAAGACAGCCACTTTGGTTGATACTCCTACTACAACTAGTACTTCTACTAGTACAGCTACCACTATTGCTACAACTACTACTCCAACTACTACTATTGCTACAACTGCTACTGCTGCTGCTGCCACCACCGCCGCCGCTGCTACTAATACAACTGCTACAACAACTACTACTGCCATAACTACTGCTACTACCTCGACTGCCACTTCAGCTACTACTACTACTGCAAAGATTACTATTGCTAGCACTACTACTACTACTACTACTACAAATACTACTACTACTACTACTGCTACTACCCTTACTACTACTACTGATACTTCTACTTCACCTACTACAACAACAACAACTACTACTACTGCTATTACTAAAATTGCTCCTCCTCCTCTACTCTATCCTGTGATTAATACTTCTACTACTAGTACAACTACATCTACTACTACTACTACTATGAGCACTACTACTACTACTACTACCACAACAACTACTACTACCGTTGCTACTACTACAGCAACTACTATGACTACAACAACGACAACAACTACTACTACTCTTGCAATTACTACTACTATGATTACGACTACTACTACTTCTACTACAACAACAACAACTACTACATCTACAACCTCTACTACGACGTAAAACTGCGACGACTACTATTCTACTACTACACTACTATTACAACTACTACAATTGCTACTACTACTACTCCTATTACTGCTACTATTGCTATTATTGCTACTACTACTACTACGAACTACTACTGCTGCTACTACTACTACTACTACTACTACTACTACAATAACAACAACAACAACTACTGCTACTACTACAACTACTGCCACTACTACTACTACTACTATACTACTATTATTGCTACTACTGCTACTTCTACTTCTGCTAATATTACTACCTCAACTACTACTACTACTGCTACTACAACTACTACTACTCCTACTACTACCACTAGTACTACTACTATTTTTGCTACTAGTACTAGTCCTACTACTACTACTGCTACTACTACTGCTACTGCTACTACTACTACATCTACTACTAAAATTACTACTACTACTACTACTCCTGCTGCTGCTACTACTACTTGTACTACACTCCTACTACAACTACAATTACTGGCACTGCTACTACTCCAACAACTACTACAATTACTACTGCCAATACAACTACTACTACTACTACAACTCCTTTTGCTACTTCTATTCCAACTCTGACTACTGTTACTACTGCTACAACTACTAATACACCTACTACTACAACTAATACTACAACTATAACTAATACTAATCCTTCGACTATTACTACTCCTACAACTACTACAACTACCACTTCTAATACTCCTCCTACTACTACTACTACAACTACCACTGCTACTACTACTATGGCTACTACTACTTCTACAACAACTACTACTCTACAACAACTACTACTCCAATTCCTACTCCTACTACTACTCCTATTACTACTTCTGTTGCTACAACTACTACTATAATAACTACTACTATTGCTAGTACTATTATTGAAACTACTACTACAGCTACTACTACTACTACTACTGTTGCTATTGGTACGACTACTACAACTCCTATTACCAAAACTACTAATGCTACTACTGCTACTACAAGTACTACTCCTACAACACGTACCACTCCTAACACTCCTATGACTTCTACGACTACTAAACCAACTACTACTACAACTACTACTCTCCTACTGCTGCTGCTACTACTACTACTACTACTATTACGACTTCTCCAACTACTACTACTACTCCTACTACTATTACTACTACTACTACTAGTCGTACTAATACTACTACTCCGAACAATCCTCCTACTACTACTACTGCAACAACTACTACGACTACTACTACTACAACAACAATAACAACAACAACAACAACAACAACAACTACTACTACTACTACTACTACTACTACTACTGCTACTACTACTACTTCTGCTACCGCTACTACTACTACTACCACTACTGATGCCGCTGCGACTTTTACTACTACTTCTACTACTACAAATACTACTCCTATTGCTACTACTGCTAGTACGACTATTACTACTAACTACTACAAATATTATTTATACAATTTCCACTACTACTACAACTATTATTGTTGTTGTTGCTACTACTACTACTGCTACTATTCTTGCTACTACTACTACTACTCAAACTACTCGTACTACTATTGCTACTACTACTCCTACTGCAACTCCTACTACTTCTACCACTCCTACTACTACCACTATTCCTACTCCAACTACTACTACTACTACTACAACAACAACAACTACTACTGCTACTAATACAACAACTACTGCTTCAACTACTACTACTACTACAGTTACTACTACTACTATTTCTACTACTAGAATAATTGCTACTACTACTACTCCTACTACTGCTGGTACTACTACTACTAATACTAACACTACTACTACTCCTACTACTCCTACAACAACTCCTAGCCCTACACCAACTTTTACTACTACTCCTAGTACTAGTCCTACTCCTACACCTACTGCTATTACTACTGCTCCTACTACAAATACTAACACTACTACTGCTACTACTACCATTGTTCCTACGACTCTTGCTACTACTACTCTTGCTGCTGTTGCTATCACGACTACTACTTCAGCTGCTAAAATAATCACTACTATTGCTGGTCTCACTACTACTACTACTGTGACTACTCCCCTACTACTACGACTACTACTACTACTGCTATAGCTTCTACTACTACTACTACTACTACCACTAAAATTTCTACTACTACTGCTATTACTAATCCTACTACTACTACTACAAGAACAGCTACTACCATCAATACTATAATTCTGACTAGTACTACAACTACTACTATCACTACTACTACTACTACTACTACTATAACTACTCCTACCATGACTACTACTACAACTATGACTACCACTACTAATACTGCTACTACTACTACTAGTCCTATTACTACCACTACTACTACTGCTACTATTGCTCCTACTACTTCTACTACTACTTCTGCTATGACTACTACAACTACTACTGTTACTACTAGTACTACACCTTCTAGTTATACTACTTATACTGCAACAAATATAGCCACTACTGTCGATACTGTTACTACAACTACAACTACTGCTACTACTACTAATAATAGCACCGCTACTACTCCAACTACTACAACTACTACTATTATTACTACTGCTACTACCCTTACTACTACTACTACTACTTCTACTTCTTCAACTACTACTCCTACTACTTCTACAACTACTAGTACTACTGCTCCTACTACTACTAGTACTGCTCCTCATCCTCCTCCTCATGCCATTACTACTATTACTACTACTTGTACTACTACATCTACTACTATTGCTACTACGATTACTACTACTACTACTTCTACTACTTCTACTTCTGCTTCTACTACAACTACCAACCACAACATGTACTACTACTTCTACTTCTCTTGTTATTGCTACTACTTTTGCTACTACTACCACTACTAGGACTACTACTACTACTCTTACCACCACTATTGCAACAACTATTGCTACTACTCTTACAACTACCACTACTATTATGATTATGACTACAACTACTTCCACTGCAACTACTACAACAACTACTACTTCTACTACTGCTACCGCTACAACATCTACACAACTACTACACTACTACTACTCCTCCTCCTATTACTACCACTCTTGCTACTACTACTACTGCTAGTACTGCTACTATGTCTACTACTGCTACCGCTACAACATCTACACAACTACTACACTACTACTACTCCTCCTCCTATTACTACCACTATTGCTACTACTACTACTACTAGTACTGCTACTACTTCTACTACTACTACTACTACTACCACCACTCCTACTACTACACTACTACTACTATTGCTACTACTACTGCTTCTACTTCTACTAATACTACTACTTCTTCTTCTTCTACTACTACTACTACAACAACAACTACTACTACTGCTGCTGCTGCTACTGTTGCTGCTACTGCTACTACTACTAGTACTACTACAACAACTACTACTACAACTCCTATTGCCACTATTACTACTACTCCTACTACATCCACTACTGATGTTGCTGCTACTACTACTACAACTTCTACTCCTCCTGCTAGTACTACTGCTACAACTACCACTGCGACTGGGACTACTGCTACTACTACTACTACTACTGCTGCAACTCCTATTCCTATTGCTACATATACTTCTACTTCTAGTGCTACAACTTCCACAATAATAACTACTGCTGCTAATACAGCACTTGCTACTACTACTATTACTGCAGTTTCTCCTATTACTACAACCATAGCTGCAACTTCTGATACTCCTAATAGTAATGCTACTGCTACTTCTACTATTAATGCGGCTACTTTTGTTGCTATTAGTACATAGCCACTACTGCTGCTACTACTACTATTGCAGCTACTACTTCTAAAGCTACCATGGTTCATTTTACTACTACTACTACTACAACTATGACAACTACTACTACCAATACTATTGCTGCTAGCACTACTATTGCTACTAATACTATGACTACTACCACTTCTACTACTACTACTACCACTACTTTTGCTACTATTGCAACTACTACTACTACTACTACTAATAATACTACTACTATGATTACTACTACAACTACTACTACTACTACAACAACAATAACAACTACTACTATTACTGTAAGTACTACTACTACTACTAGAATTTCTATTACTACTATTGCTATTTTTGCTACTAGAACTACTGTAGCTACGACTTCTACTGTGACAACTACTATAACTAGTACTACTTCTATTGCTAATGCTTGATCTACAAATACTTTTACGACTGCTTCAAATACAACTTCTCCTTTTACTATTACTACTGCTAATACTACTACCACTACTACTGCTTCTAGTACTACTACTGCTGCTACTGCTGCTGCTACTACTATAACCTCTACAAATACTACAACTACTACTACAACTCCTACTACGGCTACAAATACTCCTGCTACTAGTACAACAACTACTACCGCTGCTACTACTATCACTACTACTACTGCTACTACCTTAGCTACTACTACTAATCCTACTTCAACTATTATTGCTAATACTACTGCCACTACTGCTACTACTACTACTACTGCGGCTGCTATAACTTTAACTAACTAAACTACTATTGCTACGGCAACTACTATTGCTGCTACTAGTACTACCACCACAGTTAATACTACTACTACTACTGCTACTACAACTATTACTACTACTACTGCAGCTACCACTACTTCTACTACACCTATTGCTATAGCTACAACTACTACTTATCCTATGACCACTACATTTGGCACTAGTATCGCTACTACTAATACTATTATTACTGCTAATACTGCTGCTGCTATAACAACTAATGGTTCATCTACTACTACTGCTACTACTACTACTACTACTACTACGCTTGTACTACTAATACCGCTACCGCTATAATAACTACTACTATAGTTGCTACTACTAAAACTACTGCTATGACAACTACAATTATTATAACAACAACAACTACTACTACTACAACTACCACTACCACTACTATTGCTGCTATTACTATAAATATTGTGGCTGCTACTACTGATATTACCATCGCTACTGCTACTACTTCTACTACTACTACTACTACTACTCATACTATAATTAGTCATCCAACTACTACTACTACTGCTAGTACTACAACTACTCCTACTAAAACTACAGCTACTACTACTGCCACGGATGCTACAGTTGCTACTACTACTACTACTACTACTCCTACTACTACTCCTACTACTACTCCTACTACTACTACTACTACTACTACTACAACAACAACAACTATAACTACTACTACTAGTTCTACTACAACTATTTCTACTATTCTTGCTGCTATTACTACTACAACTACTACTATTATTACAACTTCTACTATAACTAGTACTACTACTGCAATGCCTACTATGGCTACAACTACTACTACGACTACTACTACAATCCCTACTACCACTACAACAAGTACAACTACTTTTGCTGCTACTACTACTACTATTACTACTACTACTATAACTACTACTACTATCGCTACTACTGCAACTACTACAACAACAACTAGTACTGCTACTAGTGTGACTAATACAACTACTACTACTAATACTATTAGTATTGCTATAACTACTATTACTAATTCTCCTCCTCCTACTACTTCTGGTGCTATTGTTGCAATTTTTGCCACTACTACTGCTCTTATTACTACTACTACTACTTCTACTACTTTCATTGCTACAACTTCTGGTACTATTGCTATTACTGCTGCTGCTACTATTACTACTAATTCAACAGCAACTATTGGTACCGTTACTAGTACTGCTTCTACTACCAATGCTGCTACTACTACTACTTCTACTCCTGCAACTACAACAACTACTACTACAACAATTCCTGCTACTACTACCACTCCTACTACTAGCACTGCTGCTATGACTATCGGTATGGTATCTATTGCTACTACAGTTTCTATGATTGCTACTACTGCTTCTACTACTACGACTACGACTACTACTACTGCTATTACTACTACTACTTCTGCTGCTACTTCGACTACACCAACTATTAGTACTGCTACTATTGTAATTATTGCTACTACTACTGCCGATGCCACAGCTACTACTACTACGATGCTACCAATACTACAGCTACTACTGCGACTGCTACTACTACTGCTCCAACTACTACTATAGTTATTATTACTACTACTGCTACAAATACTACTGCTGCTGCTGCCACTACTACTACTGTTACTCCTAATAATATTACTGCTGCCACTACTACTATTGCTACAACTTGTATTACAACAACATCTACTACTACAACTACTACTAATGTTGTTGCTACTTCTACTACTGCTACTTCTACTACTATTACTTCTACTATAACAACTACTACCAGGACTACTTCTACTATTAGTACTACTACTACTACTACAACTACTACTAGAGCTACAACTGCTAGTGCTGCTACAACAACAACCACTACTTGCTAATACTACTACGACTACAACTACTATAACTACTACTTCTACTTCTAAGACTGCTATTGCTACTACTACTATAGCTACTACAACAACAATAACTACTACTGCTGCTATTACTGCTCCTACTGCTACTACTAATACTACTACCACTACTACTGTTACTATTACTACAACTACAACTTCTACTGCTACCACATATACTACAACTTCTCCTACTATAATTACTACTAATAATCATGTTGTTGCTACTAATATTACTACTACTGTGCTGCTACTGCTTCTGGTGCTTCTACTACTAGTATTACTACTACAGAAACTGCTACTACCACTACAATTGTGATTGTTACTAATGCTTCCACTACATCTACTGCTACTACTACTACCACTCCTGCTACTTCTACTACTGTAACTACTATTGCGTCTGCTGCTACTGCTACCACTCCCACTTCTACTTCTACTACTACTGCTACAGCTATAATAACAACTACTACTCCTACTTCTCATATTGTTGCTGCTACGATAATAACTACTACTACTGTTACAACTACTGCCACTACTACCCTGACTACTAAAACTACTACTACTCTTTTTACTCCTACTACTTCGGCTATTATTTCTTCAGCTACTACTACAATTACTGCGACTACAACTTCTACTAATACCCCTCCAACTACTACTACTGCTGCTACTAGAACTCCAACTTTTACTGCTACTACGATAATAACTGCTACTGCTCGTACAAATATGACAACTACTACCACAACTACTGCAGTTCCAGCTACAACTACTACTACGACCTCAACTAGTACTATTGATACTCCAACTACTACAACAACTACTACTACTACTATTGTTACTCCTACTACTACAACTACAATTTCTACTGCAGCTACTACTCCAACTACTACTACTACTTCTACTTCGGCTACCACTATAACTTTTGCAACTATTTCTACTACTACTAAGAATGCTATGACTGCTGCAACTACTACAAGTACTACTTTCGCTACTACTTCTGTTGCTAATGTAGCTTCTACTATTATTGTGACTTCTACTGGTACTGCTACAACTACACCTACTACAACTTATACTATAACTATAACTTCTACAACAACAACTACTACTACTACATATACTTCAACTACTGCTACTCCTTCTACTACTACTTCTACGACTACGACCACTACTACTACTACTGCTACTACCACTTCTTCTACAACTACTACTACTCCTACTGCTACTGCTACTACTACTACGACTACTACTACTACGGATGCTACTATTATTGCTTCTGTTACAACTACAACTTTTGCTACTTCTACTACTACTGCTACCACAGCTGTTGCCTCTACTACTACTACTACTACAATAGCTACTACTACTATTGCTACTACCACTACTACTTCTCATACTACAACTAGTTCTGCTTCCACAACTACTGCTACTGGTACTACTATGGCAACAACTTCTACTATGACTACTTCTACAACTACAGCTACAAATACTACTGCTGCTGCTGCCACTGCTACTACTACAAATACTACTGCTGCTGCTGCCACTACTACTACTGCTACTCCTACTAATATTACTGCTGCCACTACTACTATTGCTACAACTTGTACTACAAAAACAACTACTACTATAGCCACTACTAATGCTGTTGCTACTTCTACTACTGCTACTTCTACTCCTATTACTTCTACTATAACAACTATTACCAGGACTACTTCTACTATTAGTACTACTACTACTACAACAACTACTACTAGAGCTACAACAACAACCACTACTTGCTAATACTACTGCGACTACTACTACTATAACTACTACTTCTACTTCTAAGACAGCTACCGCTACCACTACTATAGCTACTACAACAACAACTACTACTACTGCTGCTATTACTGCTCCTACTGCTACTACTAATACTACTACCACTACTACTGTTACTATTACTACAACTACAGCTACTACTGCTACCACATATACTACAACTTCTCCTACTATAACTACTACTAATAAACCTGTTATTGCTACTAATATTACTACTACTGTGCTGCTACTGCTTCTGGTGCTTCTAATACTAGTATTACTACTACAAAAACTGCTACTACCACTACAATTGTGATTGCTACTAATGCTTCCACTACATCTACTGCTACTACTACTACCACTCCTGCTACTTCTACTACTATAACTACTATTGCGTCTGCTGCTACTGCTACCACTCCCACTTCTACGGCTACTACTACTGCTACAGCTACAATAACAACTACTACTCCTACTTCTCATATTGCTGCTGCTACGACATCAACAACTACTACTGCTACAACTACTGCCACTACTACCCTGACTACTAAAACTACTACTACTATTTCTACTCCTACTACTTCGGCTATTATTCTTCAGCTACTACTACAATTGCTGCGACTACAACTTCTACTAATACCCCTCCAACTACTACTACTGCTGCTACTAGAACTCCCACTGTTACTGCTACTACGATAATAACTACTGCTGCTCATACAACTATGACAACTACTACCACAACTACTGCAGCTCCAGCTACAACTACTACTACGACCTCAACTAGTACTATTGATACTCCAACTACTACAACTACTACTACTGCTTCTACTACTACTACTACTATTGTTACTCCTACTACGACAACTACTACTTCTACTGCAGCTACTACTCCAACTACTACTACTACTTCTACTTCGGCTACCACTATAACTTTTGCAACTATTTCTACTACTACTATGAATGCTATGGCTACTGCAACTACTACAAGTACTACTTTCGCTACTACTTCTGCTGCTAATGCAGCTTCTACTATTATTGTGACTTCTACTGGTACTGCTACAACTACACCTACTACAAATTATGCTATAACTATAACTTCTACAACAACAACAACTACTACTACATATACTTCAACTACTGCTACTCCTTCTACTACTACTTCTACGACTACTACCACCACTACTACTACTGCTACTACCACTTTTTCTACAACTACTACTACTCCTACTGCTACTGCTACTACTGCTACCACTACTACTACTACGGATGCTACTATTATTGCTTCTGTTACAACTACAACTTTTGCTACTTCTACTACTACTGCTAGCACAGGTGTTGTCTCTACTACTACTACTACTACTATAGCTACTACTACTATTGCTACTACTACTACTACTTCTCATACTACGACTTGTTTTGCTTCTACAACTATTGCTACTGGTACTACTATGGCAACATCTTCTTCTATGACTACTTCTACAACTACAACCGCCACTACTACTACTACTACTACTTCAGCTACTACTATAACTACTGTTGCAACTTCTTCTACTACTACTACTACCACTGCTACTACTACTACTCCTACCTCTACTAGTACTACTAATACTACTGCCACTACTACTACTACAGATGCTACTACTACCACTACTACTGCTACTGTAACTACTACTACTATTGCTACTACTGCTACTGCTACAACAACTACTATTGTTACTACTACCACAAATGCGACTACTAATACTAATAGTACTAGTACTACAACAACTACTATTACTACTTTTCCTACTACAACTACTAGTACTACTATGGCAACTTTTGCTACTACTACTAGTTCTACTACCTTTACTGCTACTACTTCAACTACTACTGCTTCTACTGCTACTGCTGCTACTACCGCTGATTCAACAGCAACTATTGGTGCCATTACTAGTACTACTTCTGCTACCACTGCTATTACTACTACTACTTCTACTACAATGACTTCTACACTTGTAACTATAACTACTACTACTACAGCAACAATTGCTACCACAACTACTTCTCCTACTACTACTACTACTGCGACAACTATCTGTATGGTATGTAATGCTACTACAGCTTCTACGACTGCTACTACTACTTCTACAACTACTACTACTACTACTACTACTACTATTACTACTACTACTTCAGTTGCTACTTCGACTACACCTACTATTACTAGTGCAACTATTGTAATTATTGCCACTACTACTAATGATGCTACTATTACTACTACTGATGCTACCACTACTACTGCTACAACTGCTATAGCTGCTACTACTGCTGCGGCTGCTACTATTGCTACTGCTGTTGCTGGTACTAAAACGACTGCTACTCCTACTAATACAACTGCTGCCACTACTGCAACAGCTATAACTTGTATTATAATAACAACAACAACTACTACTACTACTACTAAAGCTGCTACTACTTCTACTACAACAACTACTACTACGACCACTACTACTAGGACAATTACTTCTGCTACTACTACTACTACTACTACTACTACTACTACTACTACAACAACAACAACGACTACTACTACAACTGTACTGCTGCTACAACAACAATAACTACTACAACTAATACTACTATTACTGCTGCTACTACTACTACTACTACGCTACTACCACTACTACTACTACTACTATAACTACTACTACTACTATGACTACTACTAATACTTCTAGGACAACGACTGCAACTATGACTACTATACCTACTACTACTACTACTATGACTGCTAGTACTGCTCCTACTACTACTACTAATACTACTACCACTACTACTACTACTATTACTACTACTACTACTACTACTGCTGCTGCTACTATTAATACTACTACTATTAGTACAACTACTACTACTTCTCCTTCTATAACTACTACTAATAATACGGCTGCTACTGATACAGCTGCTAGTACTACTGCTACTGTTTCTGCCACTGCAATTGCTGCTTCTACTACCACTACTGCTGCTACTGCTACTACTATTACTGCTACAACAACCGCGACTGCTACTAATGCCGCCACCACATCTACTGCCATTACTAATACTTCTCCTACTACTTCTACTACTATTATTGCCATTGCTTCTACAGCTACTGGTACCACTACTACTACTGCCGCTGCTGCTATAACTACTACTACTACTACTGCTACTGCTCCAACTACTAGTACTTCTCCAACTTCTATGACTGCTACTAGTACGATAGCTACTACTGCTACTGCTATTACTTCTACTACTATTGCTGCTACAACAACTGCTACTACTACCCTGACTACTAAAACTACTACTACTACTTCTACTCCAACTACTTTGGCTATTGCTGCTTCTACTATTACTACAACTGCTGCTACTACAACTTAGACTAATATCGTTCCAACTACTACTACTTCTTCAACTAGAGCTCCCACTGCTACTGCTACTATGACAACAACTACTATTGCTCCTACTGCTACGACTACAACTACCACAACTACTACAACTCCTGCTACTACTAGTACTAATACCACAACTGGTACTACAGATACTTCAACTACTACAACTACTACTACTACTTATACTACTACTACTACTATAACTACCGCTTTAGCTGCTGATACTACTCCAACTACAACTACTACCTCCGTTGCTGCTACCACTATGATCTCTACTACTACTTCTACTGTTACTGCAACTACTACTATTACTGCGACCGCTGCTAGTACTGCTACTACTACAACTACTGCAACTTGTTCTATAACTGCAACTTCTACGACAACTACAACTTCTACTACTTGTACTTCAACTACTGCTTCAGCTTCTACTACTACTTCTTATACTACTACCACATCTTCTACTACTGGTACTACCACTACTGCTACTACTACTATTGCTGCAGCTACTGCTACTCCTACTACCACTACTACTACTACAGATGCTGCAATTAGTACTTCAGCTACAACTACAAATTCTACTCTTACTACTACTTCCTCTACTACTACTGCTGTTGCTACTACTACTACTACTGCTGCTACTACTAATACTGCCACTACTACTATTACTTCTCCTACTACTACTACTTCTGCTACTATAACTACCACTATCGGTACTACCACAACATCAACTACCAATGCGACTACTACTATAACTACTATAGCCACCACCATCACTACTACTACTTCTGCTACTACTACAGCCACTATTGCAACAGGTCCTACTACTACTACTCCATCTTCTACTGCTCCTACTACTACTCTACTACTACTACTACTACTACTACTACTACTACTACTACTACTACTACCACCACCAGTAGTACTACTACGACTACCACTACTACTACTACTATTACTACTACTGCTACTACTACTACTACTACTACTACTACTACTACTACTACTACTACTACTACTACTACTACTACTACTA
>RXID01010627.1:586-19873 GCA_005019695.1 Trichopus zeylanicus subsp. travancoricus
AGTAGTATAAGTAGTAGTAGTAGTACTAATAGTAGTAGTAGTAGTAGTAATAGTAGTAGTAGTAGTAGTAGTGGAAGTAGTAGTAGTAGTAGAAGTAGTAGTAGTAGTAATAGTAGTTGTAGTAGCGGTAGTAGTAATAGTATTAGAAGTAGTAGTACTAGTAACGGTAGCTGTAGTAGTAGTATTGATTGTAGTAGTAGTTGTAGTAGTTGTAGTAGTAGTAGTAGTTGTTATAGTAGTTATAGTGGTAGCAGTAGTTGTTGATTTAGTGGTAATAATATTATTTGTAGTAGTAGTTGTAGTTGTTGTAAAAGAAGTAGTAGTAGTAGTATTTGTAGTAGTAGTAGTAGTTGATGTGAACGTAATAGTAGTAGTAGTAGTAGTAGTTGTTGTTGTTGTTGTTGCTGTTGTAGTAGTAGTAGTAGTAGAAGTAGTAGTAGTAGAGGTTGTAGTTGTAGTTGCAGTAGTAGTGGAAGTAATAGTAGTAGTTGTATTATTATTAGTAGAAGTAGTAGTAATAATAGTAGTAGTAGTTGTTGTTGTAGTAGTAATAGCTTGAGCAGCAGCAGCAGCTGTAGCTGCATCAACAATAGTAGTACTAGTAGTAATCGTAGTTGTTATTGTAGTTGTAGCAGCAGCAGTAGTAGTAGTAGTTGTAGTAGTGCTAGTAGTTGTTGTAGAAGTAGTAGTAGTAGTAATAGTAGTATTAGTAGTAGTAGTGCTAGTAGTAGTAGTAGTAGTAGTAGTAGTAGTAGTAGTAGTAGTAGTAGTAGTAGTAGTAGTAGTAGTAGCAGTACTCCTACACCTACTTCTACTCCTACGACTGCTAGTCCAACTACTCCAACTTCTACTACTCTAAATATTTCAAGAACTTGTGCTACTACTGCTCCTTCTTCAACTCGTGCATCAATAATAACTTCTACTACTACGACTACTGCTACTACTACTAATACTACTTCTACAACTATTACAGCTACTCATATTGCTCCTGCTACTACTACTATCACTATAACAACAACTCCTGCTTTTGCTGTTGCTGCTATGACTATTGCTTCTACTGTAACTATAGCTACTACTACTACTACTATTGCTAGAACTACTGCTACTACTTCTGCTATTTCTACCACAACAACTACCACTGCTACGACTACCACTGTAATTACTACTACTGCGACTACCGCTACCTCTACTAGCACTACCGCTACAACTGCTACCTCCACTACTATTACTACTACTACTGCTACTATCGCTACTACTCGTACTTCTGATACTTCTACTACTACTAGTGCTGCAACTGCTGCAACTACTACTGCTACTGCTGCCACTACTTCTGCTACTGCTACCACTACTACTGCTACTACTACCACTACTGCTGCTGCTGCTACTACTATTAGTACTAAAATGACTTGCTATTGTTGCTGCTGCTACCACTAATACTACTACAACAGCTATTGCTACTTCCACTACTACTGTTGCTACTACTACTTCTATTACAGCAGCTACTACTACTACTAATACTGCTTCTACTACTACTGCTACAATAACTACAACTACTACTACTTCTAATACTACTGCTACTTTAGTTGCTTCTACTACTACAACTAATACTACTGCTGCTGTCAATACTGTAACTAATACTGCTTCTACTACTGCCGCGACTACTACTATTTCTAGTATAACTACTACTGCCGCTACTACTGTAGTTGTTGTCGCCTCTGCCATCGCAAGTAGTAGTAGTTGTTGTTGTTATAGTAGTAGTAGGAGTAGAAGCAATAGTAGTCACAATCATAGTAGTCGTAGTAGCAAGACTAGTAGCAGTGGTAGTAGTAGTAGTTGGAGCAACAGTGGCAATATTAATATTAATAATAATAATATTATTATTAATAGTAGTAGTAGTAGTTATTGTTGTTATTGCTGTAGTGGTAGTTGTAGTAGTAGTAGAAGTAGCAGATGTGGTAGTAGTATCAGCCATAGTTGTGGCTGTAAAAGTATTAGTAGTAGCAATAGCAGTAGTATTAATAGTAATACTAGTGGTTGCAGAAGTAGTATTGGTAGGAGTAACAGCAATTGTACTAACCGAAGTAGTAGTAGTAGTAGAAATTGTAAAAGTAGTTGTGGTTGTAGCGTTAGTAGAAATAGCAGTAGCAGTTGTTGTAATATTAATAGTAGCAGTAGTAATAATTGTAGTGCAAGCGGTAGTAGTAGTAGCAGCAATAGTAGTAGTAGTAGTTGCAAGAGTAGTAGCAGAAGCACTAGTAGCAGCAGTAATAGCTATTATAGTTGGAGTAGTAGCAATAGCAGTTGAAGGAACAGTAGTAGTAGTAGTAGTCATGGCAGTTGGAGTAGTAGCAGGAGGAGAGTACTAAGGGATAGTAGCCATAGCAGTTGTAGTAGTGGTGGTTGTAGTAGTAGTACTTGTTGTACTAGTAGTATTTGTTACAGTAGCAGCAATTCAGACAATAATAATAGTAGTAATAGTATCTGCAAAAGTATAAGCAGTAGTACTATTTGTAGTAGCAGCAGAAGTAGTCGCAGTAATAGTAGAAGTAGGAGTAGTTGCATAAGTAGTAGAAGCAGAAGTAGTTGGAGTACTAGTATAATTTGTAGCAGCAGTAGCAGGAGCAGTAGTAGCAGCTATAGTAGTTGTAGTACCAGTTGGAGTAGTAGTAACAGTAGTAGTAGTAGTAGCCATATTAGTAGCTGCAGGAGCAATAGTAGTTGTAGTAGTAGTAGTTGCCGCAATAGTAGCAGTACTACTAGTAGCAGTAGTAATAGTTGCAATAGCAGCAACAGAAGCTATAGTAGTAGTAGTTGCAATAGTAGTAGTAGTTGTTGTTGTTGTTGTAGAAGCAATAGCGATAGTAGTACTGGTGGTGGTACTACTAGTAGCAGTTGTAGTAGTAGTAGAAGTAAAAGTAGTAGTAGTAATAGTTATAGTAGTAGTAGTAGTGGTAATGGCAGTTGTAGTAGTGGTAGTAGTGGGAGTAATAGTTGGAATACGTGTGAGAGAATGAATATTAGTTGGAGTAGTAGTCCGTGTAGTAGAATTAGTAGAAGTAATAATTGTAGTAGTAGTTGTTGTAGTAGGTGTAGCAGTAGCAGTAGTGGAGGTCGTAGTAGTAGTAGTAGTAGGAGGACTGGTAGTAGTAGTAGTAGTAATAGTAGCACCAAGACTATTAGTTGTAGTAGTAGTGGTAGTAGTAGTCATAGTAATTGTGCTAGTAGTAGTAGCAGTTGTAGTAATATTTGTAGTAGTAGAAGTAGTAGTGGAAGTAGTAACAAGAGTATTACTCATCATAGTAGTAGCAGTAGAAGTAGTAGTAATAGTTTAGTAGTGGTTGTACTAGTAGTAGTAGAAAGGTCATAATAGTGGTAATTATGAAAGTATTGGTTGGAGTAGCAGTAGTTGTAGCAGTAGTTATAGTAGTAGCAGTAGTATTAGTGCTAGTGGTAGTTGTAGAAGTACTAGTAGCAGTACTAGTAGCAGTAGAAGTAGTTGTAGTAATAGTAAACTAGTAGCAGCAGCAGTAGTAGTAGTAGTAGCAGTTGTACTAGCGGTAGTAGAAGTCGTAGTAATAGTAGTAGTAGTAGCATTTCTAGTACATGTAGTACTTGTAGTTGTAGGACTAGTAGTAATAGTAGTTATTATTGTTGTTGAAGTAGTAGTAGTACTAGTAGCAGTAGGAGTAGCTGTAGTTGTAGTAATAGTAATCGTAGTAGTAGTAACAGCAGAAGTAGTAGTAGAACTAGTAGTAATAATAGTAGTAGTAGTAGTGGTGGTGGTAGTAGTAGTAGTAGTAGTAACAGTAGAAGTAGTAGTAGTAGGAGTAGCCATAGCAATAGAAGTAGTAGAAGTATTAGCTGCAATAGCAGTAGTAGTAATAGCAATAGTTGTAGTAGTAGTGGTAGTAGTAGCAAAGGTTGTAGTAATAGTAGCAGAAGCCGTAATTGGGGTAGTAGTACTAGTAATAGGAGTAGTAGTAGTAATAATAGTAGTGGAAGCAGTAGCCGTAGCAATGGAAGTAGAAGCAACAATAGTAGTAGAAGTAGTAGCAGTAGTAGTAGCAGTTGGAGTAATAGTCGTTGCAGTAGTAGTAGTAGTAGCAGATGTAGCAGTTGTAGTAGTAGTAGTAGTAGTAGTAGTAGTAGTAGTAGTAGTAGTAGTAGTAGTAGTAGTGGTAGTAGTGGTAGCAGTAGCAGCAGTAGTAGCAGTAGTACTTGTAGTAGTAGTTGTTGTTGTCCATCTTTTTGTTGTAGAAGTAGTAATGGTCATAGTAGCAGTAGTAGTAGTAGTAGAAGTAAAATAAGTAGTCTTAGTAGAAGTAGTAGTAGTAGTATTAGCTGTAGTAGAAGTAGTAGTACGAATAGCAGCAATAGTTGTAGTATTAGTAGTCGTTGTTGTTATTGTTGTTGTATAGTAGTAGTGGTGGTGGTAGTAGTACTAGTTGCAATAGTAGTAGTAATAGTACGAGAAGTAGAATTAGTAGTATTTGTGGTAGTAGTAGTAGCCGTAGTAGTAAAGCACTAGTAGGAGGGGTAGGTGTACGGGTAGGAGTAGTAGTAGGAGCTATGGTAGTAGTAGAAGTAGTAGTAGTATGAGTAGCAACAAAAGTAGTAGCAGCAGTCGCAATAATCATAGAAGTAGTACTGGTAGTTGGTGTAGTAGTAGTAGTAGTAGTAGTAGTCGCTATAGTAATTTTAGTAATAATTGTAGTAGTAGCAGTAACGGTAGCAATAGTAGTAGTAGTATTAATAGTATCAGTAGCAGTAGTTTCAGGAATAGTAATACCAATAGTAGTATAAGTAGTAGTAGCAGTTGTAGTCATTTTAATAGTAGTTGTAGAAGTAGAAGCAGTAGTAGGAGTAACAATAGGGGTAGGAGTTGAAGTAGTAGTAGTAGTAGTAGTAGTAGTAGAAGTAGTAGTAGTAGGGGTAGTTGTAGTAGTAGTAGGAGGTGGAGTTATAGATGTGGTAGTAGTAGTTGTTGTACTAGTAGTAGTAGTAGTAGTAGTAGTATAGTAATAGTAGTAGTAGTCATAGTAGAAATAGCAGCAGTTGGAGTAGTAGTGTTAATAGCAGCAGTAGTAGTAGTAGCAATAGGAGTAGTTGAAGTTGTAGTAGTAGTAGGTGTATTAGTAGTAGTAGGAGTAGTAGTTGCATTAGTAGTTGTAGAAGTAGTAGCAGTAGCAACAGTAGTAGGAGTAGTTGCAGTAGGAGTAGTAGTTGTAGCAATATGAGTAGTTGCAGTAGTAGTAGTAGTAGTATTACTTGTTGTAATTGTAGTAGTTATTGGAGTAGCAGCTGTGCTAGTATTAGTAGTTGTATTGGTAGTGTAGAAGTAGTAATAGAACTAGTAGCAAAAGTAATCACAATAGTAGTAGTATTAGTAGTACTAGTGGTAGTAGTCGTAGTACTAGTAGTAGAAGTAGAGGTATTATTAGTATCATTAGTAGTAGAAGTGGTAGTAGTAGCAGTAATAGCTGTAGCAGTAGTAGTAGGAGCAGCAGTAGCAGCAATGGTAGAAGTTGCAGTAGTAGTAGTAATAGTATTAGTAGTACTAGTACTAGTATTTGTAGTAGTTGTTGGAGTAGTAGTCGTGCTAGTAGTAGTTGTTGTCGTAGTAGTATAATAGTAGTAGTAGAAGTAAAGGTAGTAGCAAAAGTAGTAGTATTAGTTGTTGAAGTAGAAGTAGAAGTAGTACAAGTAGAAATCATAGTAGTAGTAGTAGCTAGAGTAGAAGTAGTAATAGTAGCAGTTGTAGTCGTATTATTAGTAATGGTAGTAGTAACAGTAGAAGTAGTAGTTGTTGTAAACATGGTAGTAGTAGCAGAATTAGTTGTAGTTTTTGTAGAAGTAGTAGACGTGGAAGTAGTAGCAGTAGTAGTAGCTGCTGGAGCAGTAGTAGTAATAGTAGTAGTAGTAGTAGTAGTAGATGTAGTAGTAGTAGTAGCATTAGAAGGAGGAGGAGGGGTGTTGGAGGAGTAGGGGAGTAGTACTAGTAGTAGTTGTAGCAGTAGTGGCAGAAGTAGTAGTAGTAGTTATAGCTGTAGTGGCAGAAGTAGTAGTAGTAGTAGTAACAGTTGAAATAGTAGTATCAGTTGTAGTAGTAAGGGTTATAGCAATAGCAATAATAGTTGCTATTGTACTAGTAGTAGTAGTATACTAGTACCAGTAGTAGCAGTAGTAGCAATAGTAGTAGTTATTGTGGTACTAGTAGTAGTTGTACTAGTAGCAGTAGTTTTAGTAGTCGCAGGAGTTGTAGCAGTAGTCACCATTCTAGTCGTAGCATTAGTTGGAGCAGTTGAAGTAACAGTAGTGTTAGTATTAGCTACAAGAATAGTAGTAGTAGTTGTAGTAGTAGTAGTCTCAGTTGCAGTAGTAGTAGTAGTAGTAGGAATAGTAAGAGTAGTTGTTGTAGAAGTAGTAGTAGCAGTAGTAGTAGGAGGAGCAGCCACAGTGGTTGTAGTTGTAGAAGCATTAGTAGTAGTAGTTGACGTAGTAATTATAGTAGTAGTTGTTGTAGTAGTCGTAGCATAAGTAGTTGTAGTAGAAGTATTAGCAGTAATAGTAGCAGTAGTAGCATTGGTAGTAGTAGGAGCAGTTGTAATAGTAGTAGCAGGACTAATATTAGCAATAATAGTAGCCATAGCAGTAATAGCAAGAGCAACAGTAGTCGGTGTAGTAGCAATAGGAATAATAGTGGTAGTACTAGAAGCAGTATTGGCAGCAGAAGTAGTTGTATTAGTAGTTGTAGTAGTAGCAATAGTAGTAGTAGTAGTAGTGGTGGTGGTAGTAGTATTAGTAGTGCTAATAGTAGTATTAGCAGTAATAATAGTAGTGTAGTAGTATTAGCAGCAGAAGTAGTAGTAGAGGTAGTAGCAGTAGCAGTAGTAGGAGTAGTAGTTGTTATAGTACTAGAAGTAGAAGTAGTAGTTGTTGTTCTTGTAGTCGCTCTAGTAGCAGTAGTAGCAGAGGTAGTTGTAGTAGTAGTCGTAGATGTAGTTGCAGAACTAGTAGTAGTAGTAGCAATGATCGTAGTAGAGGTAGTAGTAGTAGTATTAGTAATAGTGTTAGTAGTAATACTAGTAGCAGCAGCTGTAGTTTTAGTTGGAGTAGTGGTAGTTATAGTGACAAAAGTAGTAGTTGTAGTAGCAGTAGTAAGAGTAGTAGTACTAGTAAGAGTAGTAGTTGTTGTAGTAGAAGTAGTAGTGGTGGTGGTAGTAGTAGTAGTAGTATTAGTAGTGGTAGTAGTAATAGTAGTAGTAGCAGCAGCAGTAGTCGCAGTATTAGTAGCGGTAGTATGAGTAGTAGCAGTAGTATGAGTACGAGCAGTAGCAGTTGTAAGGGTAGTAGCAATAGCATTAGTGGTAGTAGTAGAAGTAGTCACAGAAATAGGAGCAGTAGCAGCAGTTGTAGTAATAGTAGGAGGAGGAGAAGTAGTTGGAGTAGTCGTACTAGTTGTGTAGTATTGGTAGTAGTAGTAGTGGCAGTTGCAGTAGAAGTAATACTGGTGGTCTTGTACCTGTATTAGTAACAGCAGTAGCAATAGTAGTAGTAGTGGTACTAGTACTAACAGAGGCAGCAGCAGTTGTAGTCGCAGTAATTGTTGTAGCAATAGGAGTACTAGTAGTAGTAGTAGCAGAAAAGATTATCACAATAGCAGTAGTAACAACAACAGCAGTAGTTGTAGTAGTAGTATGGTAGTAGTAGTAGTAGTAGCAATAGAAGCAGCAATTGTATTAGCAATAATTATATTAGCAGTACTAGCTGTAGCCACGATAGTAGTAGTAGTGACATTAGTACTACTAGTAGCAGTAGTAGTAGTCGTAAAAGTAGTAGTAGCAGCGGTAGTAGTCATAGTTGTAGTTATTGTAGAAGTACTGGTAGTTGTGGGAGTAGTAGTAGTAATGCGTGCAAGAGAAGGAATATTAGTAGTAGTAGTATGAGAACTAGTAGTGGTAGTAGTAATAGGAGTAGCAGTAGCGGTAGTAGAAGTCATTGTGTTAGTAGTAATAGGAGCAGTAATAATTGTTATAGCTTTTGTGGTAGTAGTTGTCGTAGTACTATAGTAGTTGTTAGAGTAGTAGTAGTTGTTGTTGTTGTTATAGTAGTAGTAGTATTAGTAGTAGTAGTAGTCATAGTGATATTAGCAGTAGTCGAAGTAATAGTAGTAATAATAGTAATAGTAATAGGAGTATTATTCATAGTAATAGTAGCAGTTGTAACGACAGTTGAGGTATAGCAGAAGTGGTACTGGTAGTAGTAGTAGTGGTGGTAGTGGTAGTAATAGTTGTTGTAGTAGTAATTGTAGAAGTAGTTGTCGGAGTAGCAGTAGTAGCAGGAGGAGTAGTACTAGCAGTAGTAGTAGTAGTAAATATAGAAGTAGTAGTGGTAGTGATAGCAGCAGAAGAAGCAGTAGTGAAAGAAATAGCAGTAGAAGTAGTAGTAGTAGAATTAGCTGTAGTAGTAAAAGTGGTGGTCGTAGTAGTAGGAACCATAGTGGAAACAGTACTTGATTAGTAGTAGTAGAAGTATAAATTGTAGCAGCATTAGCAGTAGTAGAAGCTGTTGTTGTAGTAGTAGTTGTAGCAATAGTAGTAGTAGGATTAGTAGCAGTAGCAGTAATAGGAGTTGTAGAAATAATAGTATTAGATGTAGCAAAAGTAGCAGCAGCAATAGCAGTAGTAGTAGTATGAGTACGAGTATTAGTAGTAGTAATAGTGGAAGTAGTAGTAAAGGTTGTAGTAGTAATAGTAGTTGCAACTGTAGCAGCAGTAGTAGTAGTTGAAGTAATTATTGTATTAGCTGTAGTAGTTGTTGTAATTGTAGTATTGGTTCTAGTTGTAGTAGTAACTGAATTAGTCATAGTAGAAGCAGCAATTGTAGTGGTAATAGAAGTAGTAGTAGTAGTATCGGTTGTTGTATTAATAGTAGTAGTAGTAGCCATAGTAGTTGTACTAGTAGATGAAGTCATAGTAGTAAGGGTGGGAGTAGGAGTAGCAATAGTAGTAGTAGGGGCAGGAGTAGTAGTAGTAGTAGTAGTAGTAGTAGTAGCAGTAGTAGTTGTAGTAGTAGTAGTATTAGTAGTAGTAGTAGTAGCTATGGTAGGAGTAGGAGTAGTTGTAGGAGTCATAGTAGTTGGTGTGGCGATAGTACTAGTAGTAGTTGTAGCAACTACAACAAATGCAGCAGTCATAGTCGCAGTAGTAGGGGTAGTGGCTGTGGTAGTATTAGTAGTAATTGGAGTAGTTGTAGTATTAGTAGTAACAATAATAATAGTAGTAGTGGTGGTGGTAGTTGAAGAAGTAGCAGTAAATATAGTGGCAACTGCAGTAGTAGGAGCTCTAGTACTAGTAGTAGTAGAAGTAGTAGCAGATGCAGTAGTGGTATTAGTTGTAGTAGCAGTAGCAGAGGTAGTAGCAGTAGGAGGAGGAGGAGGAGGAGGAGGAGGAGAAGTATGAGGAGGATGTGCAATAGGAGCAGCTGCAGTAGTAACAGTTGTTGTAGTAGTAGTTGTGGTAGTAGCAGTAGTGGTAGTACTAGCAGTAACAGTAGCAGTAGTAGTAGTAATAGTTATAGTAATAGTAGTAGTATTAGAGGTAGTAGTAATAGTAGTAGTAGTAGTAGTAGTAGTTGGTGGAGTAGTATTAGTAGTACTAGTAGTAATAGTAGTAGTAGTAGAAGTTATGACAGTACTAGTTTCGGTAGTAGTAATAGTAGTAGGAGTAGTAGTAGTGCTGGAAGAGTTGAAGTAGAAATAGTAGGAATAGTAGTAGTAACAGTGGTAGTAGTAGTAGTAGAAGAAGAATAAGGATATATAGTACTAGCAGTTGGAGTAGTAGTATTACTATTTGGTGTAGCAATAGTAGTATTGTTAGTAGTAATAATTATAGTTGTAGGAGTACTAGTGGTACTTGTAGAAGTAGCTGTAGTGGTAGTGTAGTAGTAGTAGCAGTAGTAGTAACTGTAATAGCAGTAGTGGTAGTAGTAGTAGAAGTATTGGTAGTCATTGAAGTTGTAGTATTTGTGGTAGTGGTAGAAGCTATAGTAGTGGTCATAGTAGTAGTAGTAGTAGTAGTAGAAGTAGTGGTAATAGTATTAGTAGGAGTATTATGATTATGATTATTATTATTATTAGCACCAGCAGCAGTAGTAGTAGTAGTGGTCATAGTAGTCGTAGTAGTAGTGTAGCAGTGGTCATAGTAGTAATAGTAGTAGTAGAAGTAGTGGTAATAGTATTAGTAGGAGTATTATGATTACGATTATTATTATTATTACCAGTAGTTGTTGCAGTAGTAGTTTTAGCAGTAGAGGTTGTAGTAGTAGTAGTTGTTCTTATTGTAGTAGTAGTAGTAGTAGTGTAGTAGTTGTTGTTGTTGTGTTTTGTAATTGTAGCAATAGGAAGCAATAGCAGCAGTAGTTGTAGTAGTAGTTTTAATAGTAGTTGTAGCACTTGTTGCAATTGTAATAGAAGTAGTAGTAGTAGTAGCAGTAGTAGAAGAAGTAGTTGTAATAGTAGTAGTTGTAGTAGGAATAATAGCTGTATTAGTAGTAGTAGTACTAGTTGTAGTAGGAGTAGGAGTAGGAGTAGCAGTAATAGCAGCAAGAGTAGAAGTACGAGGAGTAGTATTTGTTGTTGCTTTTATTATCGTAGTAGTAGTATTAGTGGTAGTAGGAGTCATTGTAGCAATAGTGGGAGTGGGAGTAGGAGTAAGAGTAGTAGTTGTAGGAGTCATAGTAGTTGGAGTAGTGAGAGTAGTAGTAGTGGTACCAGTAGTAGTAGTAGTAGTAGTAGTCGTAGTAGTAGTAGTAGTAGTAGTAGTAGTTGGAGTAGGAGTTGTAGAAGTAGTTCTCATACTAGTCATTATAGCAACATCAACAGATGCAACAGTAGCAGTAGTAGTAGCAGTAGCAGTAGTAGTAATAGTAGTAGCAGTATTAGAGGTAACAATAATAATAGTAGTATTAGTAGCGGTTGTAGTAGTAGCTATTGTAGTAGTAGCAGCAGTCGTAGTAGGAGCTATAGTAGTTGTAGTTGTAGTAGGAGTTGCAGCAGTTGGAGTATTGGTAGGAGTTAGAGTTGGAATAGTAATAGTAGTAGTAGTAGTAGTAGTAGTAGTAGCAGTAGTAGTAATTGCAGCAATAGTAGCTACAGTAGTAGTAATAGTAGTAGTTGTTATTGTTGTTGTTGCAGTAGTAGTAGTGGTAGTAAGAGTAGTAGTAGCATAAGTAGTTGTAGTAGTAGTAGCAGTAGCAGTAGTAATACTTGTAGTAGTCGAAGTAGCAGGCTTAGTAGGAGTAATAGTAGTAGCAGTAATAGTTGGAGCTGCAAGCATAGTAGAAGTAGTAGGAGTGTATGGAGGAGAAGTATTAGGAGTAGTACTACCATAATAGCAGTAGTAGTAGTAGTAGTAGTTTTAGTAGTAGTAGTATTAGTAGCAGTAGTAGTAGCGGTTGTAGTAGTAGTAGTGGTAGTAGTCGTGGTGGTGGTAGTAGTAGTAGTAGTTATTGTTATTATTGTTATTATTGTTGTACTAGTAGTTGTGGAAGTAGTAGTAGTGGTAGTAGTATGGCTTGGAGTAGGCGTCATAGTAGGCATAGTAGTAGTTAGAGTAGGAGCTGTAGTAGGCATATTGAGTAGTTGGAGTATGGGTCATAGTAGTTGGAGGAGTATTAGTAGTCGTAGGCGTTGGAGCATGAGGGGTAGTAGTAGTTGTTGTTGTAGGAGCAATAGGAGTAGTAGTAGTAGCAGTTATAGGAGTAGGAGTAGGAACACTAGTAGTTGTAGTAGTAGTAGTAGTAGCAGGAGCTGCAGCAGTAGCATCTGTAGTTGGAATAGTAGTAGGAGCACTAGTACTAGTAACAATAGTAGTTTTGGGAGTTATATTAGTACTAGTTGTAGTAGTTGTAATTATTGTGTAGTAGCAGAGGCAGTAGTAGTAGTAGAAGTAATAGTAGTAGTAGTAGAAGAAGTAGTAGTAGTAGTATTAGTAGTAGAAGCAGCAGTAGTAGTAGTAGTCGCAGGAGTAGTAGTAGAAGTAGTAGTAGTAGTAGTAGTAGCAGTAGCAGCAGTAGTAGTAGTAGGTTGTAGTAGTAGTAGGAGGAGTGATAGTAGTTGTAGTAGGAGAAGTAGTAGGAACAGCAGCAGTTGTAGCAACAGCAGTGGTAGTAGCAAAAGTAGTTGTAGTAGGAGAAGTAGTAGGAACAGCAGCAACAACAGTAGTAGTAGTTGTTGTTGTTGTAGTAGTGGTAGTAGTGTAGTAGTAGCCAGAACAATAGTAGCAGTAGTCGTAGTAATAGTAGTTGTAGTAGTTGTTGTACTAGTAGTAGAAGCAATAGTAGTAGCAGTTGTCGTAGCAACAGAAGTAGTAGTAGTGGCAGTAGTAGTAGTCGCGATAATAGCGGTATTAGTTGTAATAGTAGTAGCAGTAGCAGTAGTAGCGGTAGTAGTTGCAATAGTAGCCATAGCAGTAGAAAAAGTAGTACAAGTAGTAGTACTAATAGTTGCAACAGTGGTAGTAGGAGCAACAGGAGCCGTCCTAGCAGTAGTAGTAGTATTATTAGTAGTTGTAGTAGTAGTAGTAGTAGCAGGAATAGTAGGACTTGTTGTAGTGGTAGTAGTAGTTGTAGTAGTGGTAGTACTAGCAGAAGTACTTGTAGGATTAGTATTAGTAATATTGATAGTAGTAATAGTAGCCGAAGAAGTAGTAACAATGGTAGTAGTAATAGTAGTAGTTGAAGTTGTAGTAGTAGTAGTCATATTAGTAGTAATCGACATAGTAATAGTTTTAGTAGTAGGAGTAGTAGTAGCATAAGTAGTAGTGATAGGAGTGGGTGTAGGAATAGGGGTTGTAATAAGAGCAGTAGTAGTAAACTAGTAGTAGTAGGAATAGTAGTAGTTGTAGCAGGAGGAGTAATAGGAGTAGTAATTCAAGAACTAGCATTAGTTGTAGTAAAAGTAGAAGTAGTAGTAGTAATACGAGAAGTAGTAATAGTAGTAGGAGTAGTAGTAGTAGTAGTGGTAGTAGAAGTGGTGTTAGTAGCAGTAGTAGTAGTAGTAGAAGTAGTAAGAGTAGTAGAAGTAGTAGTAACAATAGTAGTTGTTATGGTAGTAGCAGTATTTGTAGTAATAGGTGTAGTAGTAGTAGTAATAGTAGCAAAAGTAGTAATAGTAGCAGAAACAACAGTAGTAGTAGTAGTTGTTGTTGTTGTTGTAGATGTAGTAGAAGTAGTAGTAGTGGTGGTAG
Organism: Trichopus zeylanicus subsp. travancoricus; assembly: GCA_005019695.1. Classification (NCBI taxonomy): domain Eukaryota; kingdom Viridiplantae; phylum Streptophyta; class Magnoliopsida; order Dioscoreales; family Dioscoreaceae; genus Trichopus; species Trichopus zeylanicus. Next base: position 13,834 of record RXID01010627.1, read on the forward strand.
TTGTAGTGGTAGTAGTAGTAGTAGCAATAATAATAGTTGTATTAGTTGTTGTAGTTGTTGTAGTAGTAGTAGTACTAGTAGTAGTAATTGTTGTTGTTGTAGAAGTAGTAGTGGTAGTAGTTGTAGTAGTTGAAGTACTAGTAGTAGTTGTAGTAGAAGTACTCATAGCAGGAGTAGTAGTAGTAGTAGTAGTAGTAGTAGTAGTAGTAGTAGTAGTAGTAGTAGTAGCGGTACTTGTAGTAGCAGCAGCAGTAGTAGTAGTAATAGGTTTCGTAGTAGCAGTTGCAGTAGTAGTAACAGTAGTAGTACTAGTAGCAGTAATTGTAGTAGTAGTAGTAGTAGCAGTAACAATAGTTGTACGAGTAGTAGCAATATTAGTGGTAATAGTAGTAGTGCTAGTAGTAGTAGTAATAATAGCAATAATAGTAGTAGCAGTATAAGTAGTAATTGTAGTATTAGAAGTAGTAGTAGGGGTTGTAGTTGGAGTAGGAGTAGGAGTAGGAGTAGTTGTCGTAGTAGTAGTAGCAATCGTAGTCATAGTAGTTGTAGTAGCAGGACGAGTAGTAGAAGTAGTAGTTGTTGTAGTCGCAATAGTAGAAGTAGTAGTAGCAGTAGTAGTAGGAGTATAAGTAGGAGTAGTAGTAGTAGCAGTAGTAGTAGTGGTAGTAGCTGTAGCACTAGTAAAAGAAGAAGAAGTAGTAGTAGTAGCAATAATAGTAGTTGCAGTTGACGAGTAGTAGGAGTAGTAGTACGAGTAGTTTTAATAGAAGTTCTACTAGTTGTATCATAGTAGTAGTAGAAGTAGTAGTAGTTGTAGAAGCAGTAGTAATAGTAGTAGTAATGATACGAGTAGTAGTAGTAGCAGTAGGAGTAGTCATCGTAGAAGTAGTACTAATAGTATCATAGTTGTACAAGTAATTGTTGTTGTTGTAGCAATAATAGTAGTGGTTGTAGTAATAGTTATAGTAGTAATAGAAGTAGTTGTACTGATAATAGCAGTAGTAGTAATAGCAGGATTATTAGTAGCAGTAGTAGCAATACTTCTCGTAGTAGTAGTAGTAACAATAGAAGTAGTAGTAGTAATAGTAGTAGTTTTAGTAAGAGTATAAGGAGCAGCAACAAAAACAACTGTAGTTGTAGTGGTAGTAGTAGTAATAGTAGTTATTATTGTTGTTGTTATTGTTGCAATAGTCGTAGTAGTCATAACAGTATTTGTAGCAGAAATGGTAATATTATTATTATTATTAGTAATAGTAGTTGTTATTGTTGTTGTTTCTGTAGTAGCTGTATTAGTCATTGTTGTAGTTGTAGCACGAGTGGTAATAGTTTTAGAAGTAGTAGTCATAGTTGTAGTAGCAGCAGCAGCAGCAGAAGCAGTAGTGGAAGAAGCAGTAGTAGTTGGTGTAGTAGTAGTAGTGGGAGGAGGATTAGCAGAAGCTATAGAAATGGTAGTTGCAGTAACAGTAGTAGTAGTTGATGTTGTGGTAGTTGTAGTAATAGTAGTACTAGTTGGAGTAGTCACAGTAATAGTAGTAGTAGTAGTAGAAGTTGTAGTGGAAGTAATAGTAGTAATAGTAGTAGTGGTAGTAGTAGTAGTAGCAGTAGTAGTAGTTGTTGTAGAAGTGGTGGTAGTAGTAATAGTAGTAGGAGTAGTAGTAGTAGTAGTAGGAGTTGCAGCAGCAGCAGCAGTAGCAATAGTAATAACTATAGAAGTTGTAGTTGTAGTAGCAGTAGTAGTAGTACTAGTAGGAGCCATAGCTGTAGTAGCAGTAGAAGTAGTCTTAGCTATAGTAGTAGTAGTTGTAGTAAGAGCAGTAGTAGTTGTAGTAGTAGTGGTACTCATTGCAGTAGTAGAAGTAGTAGAAGTAGCAAAAGTAATTATAATAGTTATTGTTGTAGTAGTAGTACAAGTAGTTGTAGTAATAGGAGTAGGGGTAGCAGTACAGGTAGTCGTAGGAGCAGCAGTAGTAGTTGTAGTCGTAGTAGGAACAGTAGCACGAGTGGTAGTGGTAGTACTAGGAGAAGTAGCTGTAGGATTAGTATTAGTAATATTGGTAGTAGTAACAGTAGTCGAAGAAGTAGTAGCAGCGGTAGTAGTAATAGTAGTAGTTGAAGTTGTGGTAGTAGTAGTCATATTAGTAGTAATCAGAATAGTAGTAGTTGTAGTAGTAGTAGAAGTAGTAGTAGCATAAGTAGTAGTGATAGGAGTGGGTGTAGGAGTAGGGGTAGTAGTAGGAGCAGTAGTAGTAGAGCCAGTAGTAGTAGGAATAGTAGTAGTTTTAGGGCGAGTCTCGGAGTCGTATTGCCGGTCCTCCGCATTACAGTAGCCGTCAAGTCGACGATAGTCAAGTAGTAATATGAGAAGTAGTAAGAGTAGTAGGAGTAGCAATAGTAGCAGTAGTGGCAGTAGATGTGGTGTTAGTAGCAGTAGTAGTAGTAGAGTAGTAATAGTAGTAGAAGCAGTAGTAGCAATAGTAGTTGTATTGGTAGAAGTAGTATTTGTAGTAATAGGTGTAGTAGTAGTAGTAACAGTAGCGAAAGTAGTGATAGTAGCAGTAGCAGCAATAGTAGTAGTAGTAGTTGTTGTTGTTATAGAAGTTGTAGAAGTAGTAGTAGTGGTAGTAGTAGTAGTAGTAGTAGCAATAATAATAGTTGTAGTAGTTGTTGTAGTTGTAGTAGTAGTAGTACTAGTAGTAGTAGTAGTTGTTGTTGTTGTTGTAGAAGTAGTAGTGGTAGTAGTTGTAGTAGTAGTCGTAGTAGTTAAAGTACTAGTAGTAGTTGTAGTAGAGGTAATCGTAGTAGTAGTAGGAGGAGGAGGAGTTGTAGTAGTAGTAGTAGTAGCGGTAGTAGTAGTAGCGGTAGTAGTAGCAGTAGTAGTAGCAGTAGTAATAGGTTCAGTTGTAGCAGTTGCAGTAGTAGTAGCAGTAGTTGTAGTAGTAGTAGTAGTAGGAGTAACAGTAGTTATAGTAGCAGTAGCAATATTAGTAGTAATAGTAATAATAGTAACAATAGTAATAGCAGTATAAGTAGTAGTTGTAGTAGTAGAAGCAGTAGTAAGGGTCGTAGTTGGAGTAGGAGTAGGTGTAGAAGTAGTTGTTGTAGTAGTAGTATTAATAGTCATAGTCGTAGCAATTATAGTAGTAGGACGAATAGTAGTAGTAGTAGTTGTAGTTGCAGTAGTAGAAGTAGTAGTAGTTGTTGTATTTGTAGTAGTAGTAGAAGTAGCAGTAGCAGTAGTAGTAGCAGTATAAGTAGGAGTAGTAGTAGTAGCTGGAGGAGTGGTAGTAGTAGTCGCAGTAGCACTAGTAAAAGTAGTAGTAGTAGTAGTAGTAGTAGTAGTAGAAGTATTAGTATTTGCAATAATAGTAGTAGCAATTTTATGGGTAGTAGTAGTAGCAGTAGGAGTAGTTGTCATAGAAGTTCTACTAGTAGTATCATAGTAGTAGTAGAAGTAGTAGTAGTTGTAGGAGCATTAGTAATAGTAATAGTAGTGATACGAGTAGTAGTAGTAGTAGTAGGAGTAGTCATCGTAGAAGTAGTACTAGTAGTATCATAGTTGTACAAGTAGTTGTTGTTGTTGTAGCAATAATAGTAGTAGTTATAGTAATAGAAGTAGTTGTACTGATAATAGAAGTAGTAGTAATAGTAGGATGATTAGTAGCAGTAGTACCAATAGCTCTCGCAGTAGTAGAAGTAACAATAGAAGTAGTAGTAGTAATAGTAGTAGTTGTAGTAAGAGTATGAGGAGCAGCAAGAAAAACAACTATAGTTGTAGTGGTGGTTGTAGTAGCAGTAGTAGTAGTAGTACGAGTACTAATGGTAGTACTAGTAGAAGTAGTATTAGTTGTAGTAGTAGTAGTTGTTGTTATTGTTGTAGTTTGAGTAGAAGTTGTACAAGTAGTAATAGTAGTAGTAGTAGTAGAAGTAGTTGTGGTTGTTGTTGTTGTTGTTGTTATTGTTGTTGCAATAGTTGTAGTAGTCATAGCAGTATTTGTAGCAGAAATGGTAATATTATTATTATTAGTAGTAGTAGCAGCACAGGTAGTAGTAGTAGTAGTGATAGTAGTAGTAGCAGTAGTAGTAGTAACAGTAGTATTAGAAGTAGTCATAGTAGTTATAGTAGTAGGTGTAATGGTAGTCATAGTAGAAGTAGGAGCAGCAGTAGTTATAGCAGTAGTAGAAGTAGTAAGAGTTATAGCAGTAGTAGTAGTCGGAGTAATAGTAGGAGTAGGAGTAGGAGCAGTACTAGTCGCAGTAGTAATAGTAGTTATTGCAGAAGTAGTAGTAGTAGTAGTAGTAGTACTTCTAGTAGTAGCAATTGTTGTAGTAGTAGTAGTAGAAGTAGTAGTAGCAGTAGTAGTCGTAGTAGTAGTAGTAATAGTAGCATTCGGAGCAGTAGCTGTTATAGTAGTAGTAGAAGCGATAGTTGTAGTAGAAGTTGTACTAATAGCAGTAGTAGCAGTAGTTGTGATAATAATAGTAGTTAAAATAATTGTAGTTGTAGTAGGAGTTGTAGTAGTAGTCATAATAGTGGATGTTGCAGTTGGAGCATTAGGAGTAGTAGTGGTAGTAGTAATAGTAGTAGTAGTAGTAGTCATAGTACAAGTAGTAGTAGCAGAAGTAGTAGTTGTTGTAATAGTCGCAGTACTAATAGTAGTAGTAGTAGTAGTAGTAGTAGTAGTAGGAGTAGTCCTAGTAGTAGTAGTAGTGTTTGTTGTTGTAGTAGCAACAACAGTATCAGTAATGGTAATAGTAGTAGTTGCTACTGTTGTTGTTGTTGTTATAGTAGTAGTAGTGGTAGTAGGAGTAGTAGCAGGAATTGTAGTAGTATTAGTTGTAGTAGCCGTAGTAGAAGTAGCTATTGTTGTATTAGTAAAAGTAGTAGTAGTAGTAGTAGTAGCAGTAGTAGTTATAGCTGTAGTAGTTATTGTAGTTGTAGTAGTGGTAGCCGTAGTAGTGGTAGTAGTAGTAGTACTAGTAATGGTAGCAGTAGTAGTTGTTGAAGTAGTAGTATTCGTAATAGTAGTAGCAGTAGTAATAGTAATACTAGTGGTAGTAGTAGTAGTGGTAGTAGTAATAGTAGTGGTAGTGGTAGTAGTAGTCGTAGTAGTAGAAGTAGTAGGAGCAAGGGTAGGAGTAGGAAGAGTAGTTGGAGTAGCAGCAGCAGTAGTAGTAGTAGGTGTTGTAGTGGTAGAACTAGCACCAACAATAGTAGCAGTAGCAGCAGTAGTTGTAGTAGTAGTAGCAGTTATAGTAGTAATAGCAGCAATAGCAGTAGTAGTAGTTGTATTAGTAGTAGTTATTGTTGTTGTTGTTATAGTAGTTGTAGTAGTCATGGTAGTAGTAGTTGTAGAGTTGTGGTACTATTAGTATTGGCAATAGTAGTAAAAATAGTAGCAGCAACTGCAGCAGCAGCAACAACAGTAGTAGTAGGAGTAGTAGTAGTAGTAGTAGTAATAGTGGTAGTAGTAGTAGCAGTGGTAGCAGCAGTAGTAGTGGTAGTAGTAGGAGTAATAGTAGCAGTAGAAGCAGTTTTAATAGTAGTAATTGTTGTTGTTGTAGTAGTAGCAGTATTACTAGGAGAAATAGTAGCAATTGTTGGAGTTGTAGTAGCACTGGTAGTAGTAGTTGTAGGCGGAGTAGTAGTAGTAGTAGTAGTATTAGTAGTAGAAGTAGTCGTAGTAGTAGTAGTCGAGTAGTGGTAGGAGGAGGAGTAGTAGTAGTAGTTGGAGTAGTTGTAGTTGTTGTTGTTGTAGTAGCTGGAGTATTGGTAGTTGTAATAGGAGTAGTTGTGGTAATAGTAGTCGTACTAGTATAAATGGTTGTAGTAGTAGTAGCGAAGTAGTAGTCACAGTAATAGTAGTACTAGAGGTAGTAGTAGTAGTAGTCTTAGTAGTAGAAGTAGTAGTTGTAGTTGTAATAGTAGTAGTATAGTTATTGTTGTTGTTGTTGCTGTAGTAGTTGTAGTTGTCAGAGTAGTAGTAGTAGCACGAGGGGTAACAGTATTAGAAGTAGTAGTCGCAGTGGTATTAGTAGCAGC
>RXID01010679.1:695-17330 GCA_005019695.1 Trichopus zeylanicus subsp. travancoricus
TTTATACTTTCATAAACTTTGAGGGGTTCTTTGATATTTCTATGATTTTGTGGTGTTTCAAATTTGTTTTGTGCGATTTTGTACTTTTACCGTTTTTCTATAATTTTTTCAGATTTAATGTATTTGGTATTATTTTTCTTACTTTCGAGGTCATTTTCTAAAATTTTTTGAACATTCGAAGGAGGATTTTCTATACTTTTTTATATTTTTGGGGAATATTATGATTTTCCATTCTTTCATAATTTTTTTGTGATTTTTTGACTCATTCAAAAAATTTAATTTACTTGCATAAACCACTTTGAAAAAAAAATTCAAAGATGCTTGGAAAACTTACTTAAAAAATAAAATTGCATATTTGACCGAGTAACGTAAAAAATTCGACAGATGTAAAATATTTTAGAAACTTATTTAACGTCATAACCTAGAAAAATCAAATTTGCAGATTCTGATTAGAAAAAACCCGTGATTTTCACACATATTTGGCCCTTAAAAAAATATAAAATTTCATATTTCACCTTAAAGGGTGAAGTTTTGCGTATACACCTCTTTGGAAGAAGAAAATTTCCTAGAAAAATATTTTTGACATATACACCTCTTAAAAACTGAAATCAAAGACTCAATTTTTGAAGTCTTAATTATCGCATATATACCCCTTTAGAGGAAGAAATGCATATTGAAAGGAGAATTTTTGCGCATTTTTGTATTTCTTGGATTTTTTATACTTTCATGACGTTTAAGGGGTTTTTGGAGATTTTTATGATTTGATGGACCTTCAGAGCTTTTTTTGTGATATTTTTTACTTTTATCAATTTTTCTAAAATCTTAATTATCGCATGTATACCCCTTTGGAGAATAGAAATGCATATCTAAAACATAACTTTTATCCTCTTTCCGTAGTTTCCGGGATTTTTTTATACTTTCAGAAAGTTTGAGGGGTTCTTTCATATTTCTATGATTTTGTGGAGTTTCAAATTTCTTTTGTGGCATTTTGTACTTTTACCGTTTTTCTATAATTTTTTCAGATTTAATGTATTTGGTATTATTTTTCTTACTTTCGAGGTCATTTTCTAAAATTTTTTGAACATTCGAAGGAGGATTTTCTGTACTTTTTTATATTTTTGGGGAATATTATGATTTTCCATTCTTTCATAATTTTTTTGTGATTTTTTGACTCATTCAAAAAAAATTAATTTACTTGCATAAACCACTTTGAAAAAAAAATTCAAAGATGCTTGGAAAACTTACTTCAAAAAGAAAATTGCATATTTGACCCAGTAACGTAAAAAATTCGGCCGATGTAAAGTATTTTAGAAACTTATTTAACCTCATAACCAAGAAAAATCAAATTGCATATTTGATTAGAAAACCGTGATTTTCACATATTTGGCCATTAAAAAAATAAAATTTCATATTTCACCTTAAATGGCTGAAGTTTTGCGTATAAACCTCTTTGGAAGAAGAAAATTTCCTAGAAAAATGTTTTTGACATATACACCTCTTAAAAACTGAAATCGAAGACTCAATTTTTGAAGTCTTAATTATCGCATATATACCCCTTTAGAGGAAGAAATGCATATTGAAAGGAGCATTTTTGCGAATTTTTGTATTTCTTGGATTTTTTATACTTTCATGACGTTTAAGGGGCTTTTGGAGATTTCTATGATTTGATGGACCTTTAGAGCTTTTTTTGTGATATTTTGTGCTTTTATCAATTTTTTCAAAATCTTAATTATCGCATATATACCCCTTTGGAGAATAGAAATGCATATCTAAAACATAACTTTTATCATCTTTCCGTAATTTCCGGGATTTTTTTATACCTTCATTAAGCTTGAGGGTTTCTTTGATATTTTTATGATTTTGTGGTGTTTCAAATTTGTTTTGTGGCATTTTGTACTTTTACCCTTTTTCTATAATTTTTTCCGATTTAATGTATTTGGTATTATTTTTCTTACTTTGGAGGGTTTTTCTAAAATTTTTTGAACATTCGAAGGAGGATTTTCTATACTTTTTTGTATTTTTGGGGAATATTATGATTTTCCATTCTTTCATAATCTTTTTGTGATTTTTTGACTCATTCAAAAAAAATTTAATTTACTTGCATAAACCACTTTGAAAAAAAAATTCAAAGATGCTGGAAAATTTCTAAAAAAAAATTGCATATTTGACCCGAAGGCAAAAAATTCTACAGATGTAAGGTAGGTTAGAAACTTATTTAACCTCATAACCTAGAAAAAAATCAGACAAATGCAGATTTGATTAGAAAACCGTGTTTTCACATCTGTTGACCCTTAAAAAATAATATATCATATGGTCAACCTTAAAAGGGCTGAAGTTTTTCGTATAAACCTCTTTGGAAGAAGAAAATTTCCTAGAAAAATGTTTTTGACATATACACCACTTAAAAACTGAAATCAAAGACTCAATTTTTGAAGTCTTAATTATCGCATATATACCCTTTTAGACGAAGAAATGCATATTGAAAAGCGAATTTTTGTAAATTTTTTGTATCTCGTGGATTTTTTATACTTTGATGACGTTTAAGGGGTTTTTTGAGATTTCTATGATTTGATGGACCTTCAGAGCTTTTTTTGTGATATTTTGTACTTTTATCAATTTTTCCAAAATCTTAATTATCGCATATATACCCCTTTGGAGAATAGAAATGCATATCTAAAACATAACTCTTATCATCTTTCCGTAGTTTCCGAGATTTTTTTATACCTTCATAAAGTTTGAGGGGTTCTTTGATATTTCTACGATTTTGTGGAGTTTCAAATTTGTTTTGTGGCATTTTGTTCTTTTACCCTTTTTCTATAATTTTTTCAGATTTAATGTATTTGGTATTATTTTTCTTACTTTCGAGGGCTTTTTTTTAATTTTTTTGAACATTCGAAGGAGGATTTTCTATACTTTTTTGTATTTTTGTGGAATATTATGATTTTCCATTCTTTCATAATTTTTTTGTGATTTTTTGACTCATTCAAAAAATTTAATTTACTTGCATAAACCACTTTGAAAAAAAAATTCAAAGATGCTTGGAAAACTTACTTAAAAAATAAAATTGCATATTTGACCCAGTAACGCAAAAAATTCGACAGATGTAAGGTATTTTAGAAACTTATTTAACCTCATAACCTAGAAAAATCAAATTGCAGATTTGATTAGAAAACCGTGATTTTCACATATTTGGCCCTGAAAAAAAATAAAATTTCATATTGCCCCTTAAAGGGCTGAAGTTTTGCGTATAAACCTCTTTGGAAGAAGAGAATTTCCTAGAAAAATGTTTTTGACATATACACCACTTAAAAACTGAAATCAAAGACTCAATTTTTGAAGTCTTAATTATCGCATATATACCCCTTTAGAGGAAGAAATGCATATTGAAAAGAGAATTTTTGCAAATTTTTTGTATCTAGTGGATTTTTTATACTTTGATGAAGTTTAAGGGGTTTTTTGAGATTTCTATGATTCGATGGACTTTCAGAGCTTTTTTCGTGATATTTTGTACTTTTATCAATTTTTCCAAAATCTTAATTATCGAATATATACCCCTTTGGAGAATAGAAATGCATTTCTAAAACATAACTTTTATCATCTTTCCGTAGTTTTCGGGATTTTTTTATACCTTCATAACGTTTGAGGGTTTCTTTGATATTTCTATGGTTTTGTGGAGTTTCAGATTTGTTTTGTGGTATTTTGTACTTTTACCGTTTTTCAAATAAATTTTTCAGATTTAATGTATTTGGTATTATTTTTCTTACTTTCGAGGGCTTTTTTTAAAATTTTTTGAACAGTCGAAGGAGGATTTTCTATACTTTTTTGTATTTTTGGGGAATATTATGATTTTCCATTCTTTCATAATCTTTTTGTGATTTTTTGACTCATTCAAAAAAATTTAATTTACTTGCATAAACCACTTTGAAAAAAAAAAGGTCAAGATGCTTGGAAAATTCTTAAAAAATAAAATGCATATTGGACCCAGTTAAGGCAAAAAATGCGAGAGATGTAAGGTATTTAGTAAACTTATTTAACCTCATAACCTAGAAAAATATCAAATTGCAGATTTTTTTTGATTGAAAACCGGTTTTTCTTCACATATTTGGCCCTTAAAAAAAAATAAAATTTCATATTTCACCTTAAAGGGCTGAAGTTTTGCGTATAAACATCTTTGGAATAAGGACATTTCCTAGAAAAATGTTTTTGACATATACACCACTTAAAAACTGAAATCAAAGACTCAATTTTTGAAGTCTTAATTATCGCTTATATACCTTTTTAGACGAAGAAATGCATATTGAAAACAGAATTTTTGCAAATTTTTTGTATCTCGTGGATTTTTATACTTTGATGACGTTTAAGGGGTTTTTTGAGATTTCTATGATTTGATGGACCTTCATAGATTTTTTTGTGATATTTTGTACTTTTATCAATTTTCCCAAAATCTTAATTATCGCATATATACCCCTTTGGAGAATAGAAATGCAAATCTAAAACATAACTTTTATCATCTTTCCGTAGTTGTCCGGGATATTTTTATACCTTCATAACGTTTGAGGGTTTCTTTGATATTTCTATGGTGTTGTGGAGTTTCATATTTGTTTTGTGGTATTTTGTACTTTTACCGTTTTTCAATAATTTTTTCAGATTTAATGTATTTGGTATTATTTTTCTTACTTTCGAGGGCTTTTTTAAAATTTTTTTGAACATTCGAAGGAGGATTTTCTTTACTTTTTTGTATTTATGGGGAATATTATGATTTTCCATTCTTTTCTAATTTTTTTGTGGATTTTTTGACTCTTCAAAAAAATTTAATTTACTTGCATAAACCACGTTGAAAAAAAATTCAAAGATGCTTGGAAAATTTCTTAAAAATAAAATTGCATATTTGACCCAGGAAGGCAAAAAAGTCGACAGATGTAAGGTATTTTAGAAACTTTTTAACCTCATACCGGAGAAAAGAAATTGCAGATTGTGATTAGAAAACCGTGTTTTCACATATTTGGCCCTTAAAAAAAATAATATTTCATATTACACCTTAAAGGGCTGAAGTTTTGCGTATAAACCTCTTTGGAAGAAGAAAATTTCCTAGAAAAATGTTTTTGACATATACACCACTTAAAAACTAAAATCAAAGACTCAATTTTTGAAGTCTTAATTATCGCATATATACCCTTTTAGACGAAGAAATGCATATTGAAAAGAGAATTTTTGCAAATTTTTTGTATCTCGTGGATTTTTTCTACTTTGATGACGTTTAAGGGGTTTTTTGAGATTTCTATGATTTGATGGACCTTCAGAGCTGTTTTTTGTGATATTTTGCACTTTTATCAATTTTTCCAAAATCTTAATTATCGCATATATACCACTTTGGAGAATAGAAATGCTTTTCTAAAACATAACTTTTATCATCTTTCCGTAGTTTTCGGGATTTTTTTATACCTTCATAACGTTTGAGGGTTTCTTTGATATTTCTATGGTTTTGTGGAGTTTCAAATTTGTTTTGTGGTATTTTGTACTTTTACCGTTTTTCAATATTTTTTTCAGATTTAATGTATTTGGTATTATTTTTCTTACTTTCGAGGGCTTTTTTTAAAATTTTTTGAACATTCGAAGGAGGATTTTATTTACTTTTTTGTATTTATGGGGAATATTATGATTTTCCATTCTTTCATAATTTTTTTGTGATTTTTTGACTCATTCAAAAAAATTTAATTTACTTGCATAAACCACTTTGAAAAAAAAAGTCAAAGATGCTTGTAAAATTTCTTAAAAAATAAAATTGCATATTTGACCCAGTAAGGCAAAAAATTCGACAGATGTAAGGTATTTTAGAAACTTATTTAACCTCATAACCTAGAGAAATCAAATTGCAGATTTGATTAGAAAACCGTGTTTTCACATATTTGGCCCTTAAAAAAAATAATATTTCATATTACACCTTAAAGGGCTGAAGTTTTGCGTATAAACCTCTTTGGAAGAAGAAAATTTCCTAGAAAAATGTTTTTGACATATACACCTCTTAAAAACTGAAATCAAAGACTCAATTTTTGAAGTCTTAATTATCGCATATATACCCCTTTAGAGGAAGAAATGCATATTGAAAAGAGAATTTTTGCAAATTTTTTGTATCTCGTGGATTTTTTCTACTTTGATGACGTTTAAGGGGTTTTTTGAGATTTCTATGATTTGATGGACCTTCAGAGCTGTTTTTCGTGATATTTTGTACTTTTATCAATTTTTCCAAAATCTTAATTATCGCATATATACCCCTTTGGAGTATAGAAAATACATATCTAGAACATAACTGTTATCATCTTTCTGTAGGTTTTCGGGATTTTTTTATACCTTCATAACGTTTGAGGGTTTTCTTTCCTTTGATATTTCTATGGTTTTGGTGGAGTGGCAAATTTTGTTGTGTGGTTTTTGTACTTTAATACCGTTTTTCAATATTTTTTCAGATTTATGTATTTTTTGGTATTTTTTCTTACTTTCGTGGCTTTGTTTTTGAAATTTTTTGAACGTCGAAGAGGATTTTTTTTACTTTTTTGTATTTATGGGGAATATTATGATTTTCCATTCTTTCATAATTTTTTTGTGATTTTTTGACTCATTCAAAAAAATTAATTTACTTGCATAAACCACTTTGAAAAAAAAATCAAAGATGCTTGGAAAACTTACTTTAAAAATAAAATTGCATATTTGACCTAGTAACGTAAAAAATTCGACAGATGTAAAGTATTTTAGAAACTTATTTAACCTCATAACCTAGAAAAATCAAATTGCAGATTTGATTAGAAAACCGTGATTTTCACATATTTGGCCATTAAAAAAATAAAATTTCATATTTCACCTTAAAGGGCTGAGGTTTTGCGTATAAACCTCTTTGGAAGAAGAAAATTTGCTAGAAAAATGTTTTTGACATATACACCACTTAAAAACTGAAATCAAAGACTTAATTTTTGAAGTCTTAATTATCGCATATATACCCCTTTAGAGGAAGAAATGCATATTGAAAAGAGAATTTTTGCAAATTTTTTGTATCTCGTGGATTTTTTATACTTTGATGACGTTTAAGGGGTTTTTTGAGATTTCCATGATTTGATGGACCGTCAGAGCTTTTTTTTGTGATATTTTGTACTTTTATCAATTTTTCCAAAATCTTAATTATCGCATATATACCCCTTTGGAGAATAGAAATGCTTTTCAAAAACATAACTTTTATCATCTTTCCGTAGTTTTCGGGATTTTTTTATACCTTCATAACGTTTGAGGGTTTCTTTGATATTTCTATGGTTTTGTGGAGTTTCAAATTTGTTTTGTGGTATTTTGTACTTTTACCGTTTTTCAATAATTTTTTCAGATTTAATATATTTGGTATTATTTTTCTTACTTTCGAGGACATTTTTTAAAATTTTTTGAACATTCGAAGGAGGATTTTCTTTACTTTTTTATATTTTTAGGGAATATTATGATTTTCCATTCTTTCATAATTTTTTTGTGATTTTTTGACTCATTCAAAAAAATTTAATTTACTTGCATAAACCACTTTGAAAAAAAAATTCAAAGATGCCTGGAAAACTTACTTAAAAAATAAAATTGCATATTTGACCCAGTAACGTAAAAAATTCGACAGATGTAAAGTATTTTAGAAACTTATTGAACCTCATAACCTAGAAAAATCAAATTGCAGATTTGATTAGAAAACCGTGATTTTCACATATTTGGCCCTTAAAAAAATAAAATTTCATATTTCACCTTAGAGGGCTGAAGTTTTGCGTATAAACCTCTTTGGAAGAAGAAAATTTCCTAGAAAAATATTTTTCACATATACACCTCTTAAAACCTGAAATCAAAGACTCAATTTTTGAAGTCTTAATTATCGCATATATACCCCTTTAGAGGAAGAAATGCATATTGAAAAGAGAATTTTTGCAAATTTTTTGTATCTAGTGGATTTTTTATACTTTGATGAAGTTTAAGGGGTTTTTTGAGATTTCTATGATTTGATGGACCTTCAGAGCTTTTTTTGTGATATTTTTTACTTTTATCAATTTTCCCAAAATCTTAATTATCGCATATATACCCCTTTGGAGAATAGAAATGCATTTCTAAAACATAACTTTTATCATCTTTCCGTAGTTTTCGGGATTTTTTTATACCTTCATAACGTTTGAGGGTTTCTTTGATATTTCTATGGTTTTGTGGAGTTTCAAATTTGTTTTTTGGTATTTTGTACTTTTACCGTTTTTCAATAATTTTTTCGGATTTAATGTATTTGGTATTATTTTTCTTACTTTCGAGGGCTTTTTTTAAAATTTTTTGAACATTCGAAGGAGGATTTTCTTTACTTTTTTGTATTTTTGGGGAATATTATGATTTTCCATTCTTTCATAATTTTTTTTGTGATTTTTTGACTCATTCAAAAAAATTTAATTTACTTGCATAAACCACTTTGAAAAAAAAAGTCAAAGATGCTTGGAAAATTTCTTAAAAAATAAAATTGCATATTTGACCCAGTAAGGCAAAAAATTCGACAGATGTAAGGTATTTTAGAAACTTATTTAACCTCGTAAGCTAGAAAAATCAAATTGCAGATTTGATTAGAAAACCGTGTTTTCACATATTTGGCCCTTAAAAAAAATAATATTTCATATTACACCTTAAAGGGCTTAAGTTTTTCGTATAAACCTCTTTGGATGAAGAAAATTTGCTAGAAAAATGTTTTTGACATATACACCACTTAAAAACTAAAATGAAAGACTCAATTTTTGAAGTCTTAATTATCGCATATATACCTTTTTAGACGAAGAAATGCATATTGAAAACAGAATTTTTGCAAATTTTTTGTATCTCGTGGGTTTTTATATTTTGATGACGTTTAAGGGGTTTTTTGAGATATCTATGATTTGATGGACCTTCAGAGCTTTTTTTGTGATATTTTGTACTTTTATCAATTTTTCCAAAATCTAATTATCGCATATTATACCCCTTTGGAAGAATGAAATGGCATTTTCTAAAAACCTAACTTTTATTCATCCTTTCGTGTTTTCGGGATTTTTTTTTCTTACCTTCATAAGTTTGTTGAGGGTTTCTTTGAATTTCTTATGGTTTTTGTGGTGTTTCAAATTTGTTTTGTGGCATTTTGTACTTTTACCCTTTTTCTATAATTTTTTTCAGATTTAATGTATTTGGTATTATTTTTCTTACTTTCGAGGGCTTTTTTTAAAATTTTTTGAACAGTCGAAGGAGGATTTTCTATACTTTTTTGTATTTTTGGGGAATATTATGATTTTCCATTCTTTCATAATTTTTTTGTGATTTTTTGACTCATTCAAAAAAAATTTAATTTACTTGCATAAACCACTTTGAAAAAAAATTTCAAAGATGCTTGGAAAACTTACTTAAAAAATAAAATTGCATATTTGACCCAGTAACGTAAAAAATTCGACAGATGTAAAGTATTTTAGAAACTTATTAAACCTCATAACCTAGAAAAATCAAATTGCAGATTTGATTAGAAAACCGTGATTTTCACATATTTGGCCATTAAAAAAATAAAATTTCATATTTCACCTTTAAAGGGCTGAGTTTTTGCGTATAAACCTTGGAAGAAGAAAAGTTCCTAGAAAAATGTTTTTGACATATACACCTCTTAAAAACTGAAATCAAAGACTCAATTTTTGAAGTCTTAATTATCGCAATACACCTCTTAAAAACTGAAATCAAAGACTCAATTTTTGAAGTCTTAAGTATCGCATATATACCCGTTTAGAGGAAGAAATGCATATTGAAAAGAGAATTTTTGCAAATTTTTTGTATCTCGTGGATTTTTTATACTTTGATGACGTTTAAGGGGTTTTTTGAGATTTCTAGGATTTGATGGACCTTCAGAGCTTTTTTTGTGATATTTTGTACTTTTATCAATTTTTCCAATATCTTAATTATCGCATATATACCCCTTTGGAGAATAGAAATGCATATCTAAGACATAACTTTTATAATCTTTCCGTAGTTTCCGGAATTTTTTTTATACCTTCATAAAATTTGATGGTTTCTTTGATATTTCTATGATTTTGTGGTGTTTCAAATTTGTTTTGTGGCATTTTGCACTTTTACCCTTTTTCTATAATTTTTTCAGATTTAATGTATTTGGTATTATTTTTCTTACTTTGGAGGGCTTTTTTTAAAATTTTTTGAACATTCGAAGGAGGATTTTCTATACTTTTTTGTATTTTTGGCGAATATTCTGATTTTCCATTCTTTCATAATCGTTTTGTGATTTTTTGACTCATTAAAAGAAATTTAATTTACTTGCATAAACCACTTTGAAAAAAAAATTCAAAGATGCTTGGAAAACTTACTTAAAAAATAAAATTGCATATTTGATCAAGTAACGTAAAAAATTGGACAGATGTAAAGTATTTTAGAAACTTATTTAACCTCATAACCTATAAAAATCAAATTGCAGATTTGATTAGAAAACCGTGATTTTCACATATTTGGCCATTAAAAAAATAAATTTTCATATTTCACCTTAAAGGGCTGAAGTTTTGCGTATAAACCTCTTTGGAAGAAGAAAATTTCCTAGAAAAATGTTTTTGACATATACACCTCTTAAAAACTGAAATCAAAGACTCAATTTTGGAAGTCTTAATTATCGCATATATACCCCTTTAGAGGAAGAAATGCATATTGAAAAGAGAATTTTTGCAAATTTTTTGTATCTCGTGGATTTTTTATACTTTGATGACGTTTAAGGGGTTTTTTGAGATTTCTATGATTTGATGGACCTTCAGAGCGTTTTTTGTGATATTTTGTACTTTTATCAATTTTTCCAAAATCTTAATTATCGCATATATACCCCTTTGGAGAATAGAAATGCATACCTAAGACATAACTTTTATCATCTTTCCGTAGTTTCCGGGATTTTTTCATACCTTCATAAAATTTGATGGTTTCTTTGATATTTCTATGATTTTGTGGTGTTTCAAATTTGTTTTGTGGCATTTGTACTTTTACCCTTTTTCTATAATTTTTTCAGACTTAATGTATTTGGTATTATTTTTCTACTTGGAGAGGGCTTTTTTTAAAATTTTTCAACGTCGAAGGAGGATTTTCTATAGTTTTTTGTATTTTTGGGGAATATTCTGATTTTCCATTCTTTCATAATCTTTTTGTGATTTTTTGACTCATTCAAAGAAATTTAATTTACTTGCATAAACCACTTGGAAAAAAAAATTCAAAGATGCTTGGAAAACTTACTTAAAAAATAAAATTGCATATTTGACCCAATAACGTAGAAAATTGGACTGATGTAAAGTATTTTAGAAACTTATTTAACCTCATAACCTAGAAAAATCAAATTGCAGATTTGATTAGAAAACCGTGATTTTCACATATTTGGCTCTTGAAAAAATAAAATTTCATATTTCACCTTAAATGAACTGAAGTTTTGCGTATAAACCTCTTTGGAAGAAGAAAAATTTCCTAGAAAAATTTTTCTCACATATACACCTTTTAAAAACTGAAATCAGAGACTCAATTTTTGAAGTCTTAATTATCGCATATATACCCCTTTAGAGGAAGAAATGCATATTGAAAAGAGAATTTTTGCAAATTTTTTGTATCTCGTGGATTTTTTTACTTTGATGACGTTTAAGGGGTTTTTGAGATTTCTATGATTTGATGGACCTTCAGAGCTTTTTTTGTGATATTTTGTACTTTTATCAATTTTTCCAAAATCTTAATTATCGCATATATACCCCTTTGGAGAATAGAAATGCATATCTAAAACATAACTTTTATCATCTTTCCGTAGTTTCCGGGATTTTTTTTATACCTTCATAAAATTTGATGGTTTCTTTGATATTTCTATGATTTTGTGGTGTTTCAAATTTGTTTTGTGGCATTTTGCACTTTTACCCTTTTTCTATAATTTTTTCAGATTTAATGTATTTGGTATTATTTTTCTCTTACTTTGGAGGGCTTTTTTTAAAATTTTTTGAACATTCGAAGGAGGATTTTCTATACTTTTTTGTATTTTTGGGGAATATTCTGATTTTCCATTCTTTGATAATCTTTTTGTGATTTTTTGACTCATTCAAAGAAATTTAATTTACTTGCATAAACCACTTTGAAAAAAAAATTCAAAGATGCTTGGAAAACTTACTTAAAAAATAAAATTGCATATTTGACCCAGTAACGCAAAAAATTCGACAGATGTAAGTTATTTGAGAAACTTATTTAACCTCATACCTAGAAAAATCAGATTGCAGATTTGATTAGAAAACCGTGATTTTCACATCTTTGGCCCTTAAAAAAAATAAAATTTCATATTTCACCTTAAAGGGCTGAAGTTTTGCGTATAAACCTCTTTGGAAGAAGAAAATTTCCTAGAAAAATATTTTTGACATATACACCTCTTAAAAACTGAAATCCAAGACTCAATTTTTGAAGTCTTAATTATCGCATATATACCCCTTTAGAGGAAGAAATGCATATTGAAAAGTGAATTTTTGCAAATTTTTTGAATCTCGTGGATTTTTTATTCTTTGATGACATTTAAGGGGTTTTTGGAGATTTCTATGATTTCATGGACCTTCAGAGCTTTTTTTATGATATTTTGTACTTTTATCAATTTTTGCAAAATCTTAATTATCGCATATATACATACCCCTTTGGAGAATAGAAATGCATATCTGAGACATAACTTTTATCATCTTTCCGTAGTTTCCAGGATATTTTTATACCTTCATAAAATTTGATGGTTTCTTTGATATTTCTACGATTTTGTGGTGTTTCAAATTTATTTTGTGGCATTTTGTTCTTTTACCCTTTTTCTATAATTTTTTCAGATTTAATGTATTTGGTATTATTTTTCTTACTTTCGAGGGCTTTTTTTAAAATTTTTTGAACATTCGAAGGAGTATTTTCTATACTTTTTTGTATTTTTGGGGAATATTATGATTTTCCATTCTTTCATAATTTTTTTGTGATTTTTTGATTCATTCAAAAAAATTTAATTTACTTGCATAAACCACTTTGAAAAAAAAATTCAAAGATGCTTGGAAAACTCACTTAAAAAATAAAATTGCATATTTGACCCAGTAACGTAAAAAATTCGACAGATGTAAGGTATTTTAGAAACTGATTTAACCTCATAACCTAGAAAAATCAAATTGCAGATTTGATTAGAAAACCGTTATTTTCACATATTTGGACCTTAAAAAAATAAAATTTCATATTTCAACCTTAGAGGGCTTAAGTTGTGGGGTTGTTGTGCGTAGAACCTCTTCGGAAGAAGAAAATTTCCTAGAAAAATATTTTTCAACATATACAGCTCTTAAAAATTGAAATCAATGACTCAATTTTTGAAGTCTTAATTATCGCATATATACCCCTTTAGAGGAAGAAATGCATATTGAAAGGAGAATTTTTGCGAATTTTTGTATTTCTTGGATTTTTTATACTTTCATGACGTTTAAGGGGTTTTTGGAGATTTCTATGATTTGATGGACCTTCAGAGCTTATTTTTGTGATATTTTGTACTTTTATCAATTTTTCCAAAATCTTAATTATCGCATATATACCCCTTTGGAGAATAGAAATGCATATCTAAAACATAACTTTTATCATCTTTCCGTAGTTTCCGGGATGTTTTTATACTTTCAGAAAGTTTGAGGGGTTCTTTGATATTTCTATGATTTTGTGGTGTTTCAAATTTATTTTGTGGCATTTTGTACTTTTACCGTTTTTCTATAATTTTTTCAGATTTAATGTATTCGATATTATCTTTCTTACTTTCGAGGGCTTTTTTTAAAATTTTTTGAACATTCGAAGGAGGATTTTCCGTACTTTTTTATATTTTTCGGGAATTTTTGATTTTCCATTCTTTCATAATTTTTTGTGATTTTTTGACTCATTTAAAAAAATTTAATTTACTTGCATAGACCACTTTGAAAAAAAATTCAAAGATACTTGGAAAACTTACCTAAAAAATAAAATTGCATATTTGACCTAGTAACGTAAAAAATTCGACAGATGTAAAGTATTTTAGAAACTTATTTAACCTCATAACCTAGAAAAATCAAATTGCAGATTTGATTAGAAAACCGTGATTTTCACATATTTGGCCCTTAAAAAAATAAAATTTCATATTTCACCTAAGAGCGCTGAAGTTTTGCGTATAAACCTCTTTGGAAGAATAAAATTTCCTAGAAAAATATTTTTCACATATACACCTCTTAAAAACTGAAATCAAAGACTCAATTTTTGAAGTCTTAATTATCGCATATATACCCCTTTAGAGGAAGAAATGCATATTTAAAGGAGAATTTTCGCGAATTTTTGTATTTCTTGGATTTTTTATACTTTCATGACGTTTAAGGGCTTTTTGGAGATTTCTATGATTTGATGGACCTTCAGAGCTTTTTTTGTGATCTTTTGTACTTTTATCAATTTTTCCAAAATCGTAATTATCGCATATATACCCCTTTGGAGAATAGAAATGCATATCTAAAACATAACTTTTTATCATCTTTCCGTAGTTTCCGGGATGTTTTTATACTTTCAGAAAGTTTGAGGGGTTCTTTGATATTTCTATGATTTTGTGGTGTTTCAAATTTGTTTTGTGGCATTTTGTTCTTTTACCCTTTTTCTATATTTTTTTCAGATTTAATGTATTTGGTATTATTTTTCTTACTTTCGAGGGCTTTTTTTAAATTTTTTTGAACATTCGAAGGAGGATTTTCTATACTTTTTTGTATTTTTGGGGAATATTATGATTTTCCATTCTTTCATAATTTTTTTGTGATTTTTTGACTCATTCAAAAAAATGTAATTTACTTGCATAAACCACTTTGAAAAAAAAATTCAAAGATGCTTGGAAAACTTACTTAAAAAATAAAATTGCATATTTGACCCAGTAACGTAAAAAATTCGACAGATGTAAAGTATTTTAGAAACTTATTTAACCGCATAACCTAGAAAAATCAAATTGCAGATTTGATTAGAAAACCGTGATTTTCACATATTTGGCCCTTAAAAAAATAAAATTTCATATTTCACCTTAGAGGGCTAAAGTTTTGCGTATAAACCTCTTCGGAAGAAGAAAATTTCCTAGAAAAATATTTTTCACATATACAGCTCTTAAAAACTGAAATCAAAGACTCAATTTTTGAAGTCTTAATTATCGCATATATACCCCTTTAGAGGAAGAAATGCATATTGAAAAGTGAATTTTTGCAAATTTTTTGTATCTCGTGGATTTTTTATACTTTGAGGACGTTTCAGGGGTTTTTTGAGATTTCTATGATTTGATGAACCTTCAGAGCTTTTTTTGTGATATTTTGTACTTTTATCAATTTTTCCAAAATCTTAATTATCGCATATATACCCCTTTGGAGAATAGAAATGCATATCTAAAACATAACTTTGATCATCTGTCCGTAGTTTCCGGGGTTTTTGTATACTTTCAGAAAGTTTGAGGGGTTCTTTGATATTTCGATGATTTTCTGGTGTTTGAAATTTGTTTTGTGGGATTTTTGTACTTTTTACCGTTTTTCTATAATTTTTTCATTTTAAATGTATTTGGTATTAATGTTTTCACTTATTTCGAGGGCTTTTTTTAAAATTTTTTGAACATTCGAAGGAGGATTTTCTGTACTTCTTTATATTTTTGGGGAATATTTGATTTTCCATTCTTTCATAATTTTTTTGTGATTTTTTGACTCATTCAAAAAAATTTAATTTACTTGCATAAACCACTTTGAAAAAAAAATTCAAAGAGGCTTGGAAAACTTACTTAAAAAATAAAATTGCATATTTGACCTAGTAACGTAAAAAATTCGACAGATGTAAAGTATTTTAGAAACTTATCTAACCTCATAACCTAGAAAAATCAAATTGCATAAAAGATTTGATTAGAAAACCGTGATTTTCACATATTGGGCCTTAAAAAATAAAATTTCATATTTCACCTTAAAGGGCTGAAGTTTTACGTATAAACCTCTTTGGAAGAAGAAAATTTCCTGGAAAAATGTTTTTGACATATACACCACTTAAAAACTGAAATCAAAGACTCAATTTTTGAAGTCTTAATTATCGCATATATGCCCCTTTAGAGGAAGAAATGCATATTGAAAAGAGAATTTTTGCAAATTTTTTGTATCTCGTGGATTTTTTATACTTTGATGACGTTTAAGGGGTTTTTTGAGATTTCTATGATTTGATGGACCTTCAGAGCTTTTTTTGTGATATTTTGTACTTTTATCAATTTTTCCAAAATATTAATTATCGCATATATACCCCTTTGGAGAATAGAAATGCAT
The DNA here is from genome assembly GCA_005019695.1 of Trichopus zeylanicus subsp. travancoricus. NCBI lineage: Eukaryota > Viridiplantae > Streptophyta > Magnoliopsida > Dioscoreales > Dioscoreaceae > Trichopus > Trichopus zeylanicus. Next base: position 17,027 of record RXID01010679.1, read on the forward strand.
ATCTAAGACATAACTTTTATCATCTTTCCGTAGTTTCCCGGATTTTTTTATACCTTCATAAAGCTTGAGCATTTCTTTGATATTTCTACGATTTTGTGGTGTTTCAAATTTGTTTTGTGTCATTTTGTACTTTTACCCTTTTTCTATAATTTTTTCAGATTTAATGTATTTGGTATTATTTTTCTTACTTTCGAGGGCTTTTTTTAAAATTTTTTGAACATTCGAAGGAGGATTTTCTTTACTTTTTTGTATTTATGGGGAATATTATGATTTTCCATTCTGTCATAATTTTTTTTGTGATTTT
>RXID01010681.1:0-30154 GCA_005019695.1 Trichopus zeylanicus subsp. travancoricus
GACTACTGCGACTCTAATACTTCTGTTGTTGTTGCCACAACTACTATTAATAATGCTACAATTGCAGCTACTACTACTTCCACTACTACAACAACAATAACTACTACTACAACAACTTCCATTACTACTACTGCTGCTACTACTATTGCTATTTGTACTACTTCTACTACAACTGCTATAATTACTATTGGTACTACTTTTGCTACAACTATTACTGCAACTATAGTTGCAGTAATAGTTGTAGCAAAAGTAGTACCAATAGTAATTATAGCAGTTGTAGTAGAAGTAGTACAAATAGTATTAGTAGTAGTAGTAATAACAATAGTAGCAGCAGCAGCAGTAGTAATGGAAGTTGTTGTAGTAGTAGTTATTGTTGTTGTAGTAGTGGAAGTAGTGGTAGTAGTAGTTAGTAGTAATAGTCGTAGTTGTAGTAGTAGCAGCTGCAATTGTAGCATTATTAATAGTAGTTGCGGCAACAATAACAGAAGTATTAGAGCCGCAGTAGTCGTTGTAGTGGTAGTGACAGTAGTAGTAGTAGTAGTAATTGTAGTACTACACCTACCAAAACTACTATTATTACTAAGAGTACTACTACAAATACTACTATTACTACAATTAGTACTATTCATATTATTTCAACTGCTGCTACTACTACTACTATTACTCTACTATTACAAGTACTAATACAACTACTATTACTACTTCTACTTCTTCTAGTACTGTTGCTGCTGTTGCTACCGCTAATGTTGCTGGTGCTACTGCTAATATTACTAATGCGTCTACTATTATTGCTACTGCTACCGCTACGAATATTGCTGTCACTACTACCACAGCTATGAGTGCTATTGCAACTTCTACTACCACCACAACTACTACCGCTACGACAACTACTACGACTGCTATTACTACTACTATTGCTACTGCTGCTGCTACTACTACTACTACTGCGGCTACTACTACTAGTACTGCTAAAACTACTACAACTGTTACAACTATTATTACTATGACTATTACTACTACTACTACTAGTACAACTACTACAACTACTACTACTACTACCACTACTATTGCTACTACTACTACTACTACTACTACTACTAGTAACTACCACTATTACTATTGATGCTGCTACTACTACTGCAACTGCTACTACTATTGCTACTACTATTGCTACTACTGCTACTAGTACTTCTGCCACTACTTCTACTGCTACTACTTTTGCTACTCCTACTACTGCTACTACTATTACTACTACCATTACAACTACTAACTACTACCACAACTATTGCCACTACTGGTACTACTTCTACTACTACTGCTGCTGCTGCTGCTACTGCTGCTACTATAACTACTACTACTTCTACAACTACTACTATTGCTACTACTGCCACTACTGCTGCTACTATTGCAACAACTACTGCTACTACTATTGCAACAACTACTGCTACTACTACACAACTGCTGTTTCTACTACTACTACCAATACTACTAAAATTGCTACTACTACTGCTTCTACAGCAATAGCTAATACCACTACTACTATAATTACTACTGCTGCTGCTGCTGCTGCTGCTATTGCTGATACAACTGCTGCTACTACTATTGCTTCAACAGCTACTACTGTTGCTGCTGCTCCTGCTATAACTACTAATCCTACTACAACTACTACTACTTCTACTTCTACTGCTACTGCTACAACAAGTACTAGTACTACAACTACTACTATTACTATTACTACTATTGCTACTCATAGTACAACCTCTACAACTACTTCTACTGCAACTACTACTACTACTACTACTACTACTACTTCTCCTAAACTACAACAACAACTACTACTACTACAGCTACTACTGCTACAACTACAGCTACTGCTTGTATTACAATAACTACTGCTACTACTGCTGCTGCTGCTACTGCTACTACTACTAATACTACTACCACCACCACAACTACTACTACTGCTACTTCTCCTACTACTACAACAACAATAACTACTACTGTTATTGCTACCCTAGCTACTTCTCATACTACTAGAGCTACGGCTACTACTACTACTACTACTACTTCCCGTACTACTACTTCTACTGCTACTACTACCTTTATTACTACTGCTACTACTACTATCGATGCTGACGCTTCTACTAGTACTCCTACTACTACTACTTCTACTACTACTGCTATTGATACTACTACTACTACTACTACGACACTACTTTTATTACTACTGCTACTAATACTGGTTCTATTACTAATTTTGCTCCTACTGCTACTACTATTGCTGCTTCAACTATTACTGCTACTACTACTACTACTACTACTACTATAGCTATGACTGCTACTACTACTACAACTACTACTCCTACTACTCCTGCTACAACTTTTGCTACTACTACTAATACTATGGCTGCTACTACTATTACTACTACAACTACTACTACTATAGCTACTACAAGTAGTTGTAGTAATAATAGCATTAGTAGGAGTAGTATTAGGAGTAGTTTCAGGAGTGGGAGTTGGAGTAGTAGTAGTAGTAGTAGTATTATTAGTAGTAGCCATAGTTGTTATTATTATAGTAGCAGCAATAGTAATAGTAGTAGCAATAGAAGTAGCAGTAGTAGTAGTAGCAGCAGCAAGATCAACAACTGTTGTAGTAGTAGTAGTAGTTATATTACAAGTAGTGCTAGTAGTTGTTGTTGTTATTATTGTAGTAGTAGAAGCAGTGGTAGCAATAGTAGCATTAGTAAGTGTAGTAGTAGTTCTAGTAGTAGGATAAGTAGGAGGAGTAGTAGTAGTAACAACAACAATAATAGTAGTAGTAGTAGTAGCAATAGTAGTAGTAGTGGTGGTGCAGTAGTAGTAGTAGTAGTAGTAGTACCAGTAATAATAATTATAGTAAGAATAGTAGCAGTAGTTAAGTAGTAGTAGTTGCTCAAGTAGTACGAGTAGTAGTTGGAGTTGGTGTAGGAGTAGAAGTAATAGTAGGTGTAGTAGTATTAGTGGTAGTAGTTGTAGCAGTAGAAGTGGTAGTGTTAGTATTAGTAGTATGAGTAGCAGTAGTAGTAGTTGTAGTTATAGTAGTAGTAGTAGTAACAATAATAGTTGTGGTTTTAATAGTGACAGCAGTAGTAGTAGTAGTGGTAGTAGTAGTACTAGTAGTAGTAGTTGTCGTTGTTGTTATTGTTGTTGTTGTTGTTGTTGTTGTTGTACTAGTAGCTATAGAAGTAGTAGCGGTGGTAGTAGTATGAGTTGGAGTAGGAGTCATTGTACGAGTATTATTTGGAGTATGCGTAGTAGTAGTTGAAGGAGTAGTAGTAGTAGTAGGATTTGGAATATGAGTGGTAGTAGCGGTAGTTGTAGGAGTAACTGGCATAGTAGCAGAAGCAGTAGTAGAAGTAGGTGTAGGAGTAGTAGTAATTGTAGTAGTAGTAATAGTAGGAGTTGTAGTAGCAGCATCTGTAGTTGTAATAGTGGTTATTATTGTATTCGTAGTAGTAGTAGTAGTAGAAGTAGTTGATGGACTAGTGGAAGTAGCAACTATACTTGAAGTAGATCTAGAAGTAGTAGTAGTAGTAGTCGTTGTCGCAGTAGTTGGAGTAGGAGTAGTTGGAGGAGTAATAGTAGTAATGATAGTAGTTTTAGGAGTAGTAGTACTAGTAGTAGTAGTTATAGCTACTGTGTAGTAATAGTAGCTGTAGTAGTAGCAGTAGTATTAGTAGTAGTAGTAGGACTAGTAGCAGGGCTAGTAGTAGTAGTTATAGCTACTGTGTAGTAATAGTAGAAGTAGTAGTAGCAGTAGTATTAGTAGTAGTACTAGGACTAGTCGCAGGACTAGTAGTAGAGGTAGTAGTAGTAGTAGTGGCAGCAGCAACATCAGTAGCAATAGTCCTAGTAGTAGTTGTTGTAGTAGGAGTTGGTGAAGGGATAGGGGTAGTATAGTAATAGGAGAAGTGGTGGTAGTAGAAGAAGTAGTAGGAGGAGGAGTAGTAGTAGTGTCATAAGAGTAGAAATTGAAATGGTAGCTATAATAGTGTTAATTGTAGAACTAGTAGTAGTAATATGAGTAGTAGTTGTTGTTGTAGTAGTTATAGTAGTAGCAGTAGTGGTAGTAGCAATAGTAGTCGCAATAATAGTGGTAATTGCCTTAGTAGGATTTGTAGTAGTAGTTGTAGTGGTAGTAGTAGTAATAGTTGTAGAAGTACTTATAGCAATACTAGTCATCATATTAGTAGTCGTAGTAGTAGTAGTAATAGTATTAGTAGTAATAGGCGTACTAGTAGTAGTAGTAGTAGCAACTGTTGTGGAGGTAGTAGTAGGAGTAGTAGTAGCAATAGCAGTAGTAGTCGTAGCAGCAGCAGCAGCAGCAGTAGTAGTGGTAGTAGTAGTAGCAGTAGGAGTGCTTGTAGTAGTAGCAATAGTAGTAGTAGAAGTAGTAGTAGTAGTAGTAGTTGTAGCAGTAGGAGTAGTAGTAGTAGTCGCAGCAGTAGTAGCAGTCGTAGTAGTAGTAAAAATAGTACAAGTAGTAGTAGTAGTGGAAGTAGTAGAAGCAATAGCATTAGTAGTGGCAGTAGTAGTAGAAGCAGTAGTACTAGCAGAAGCAGGAGTAGTAGTAGCAGCAACAACAACAGTAGTCCCAGCCGTAGTAGTAGTAGTAGTCGTCGCAGCAGTTGTAGTTGGAGTAGCTGTATTTGCAATAGTAATTACAACAGCAGTAATAGTAATAACAATGGTAGTAGCTGCAACAACGGTCGTAGTAGTAGTGGTATTAGTGATGGTAGTATTAATAGTGGTAATAAGAGTTGTAGTAGTTGGAGGTGTACTAGTAATTGAAGTAGTAGTAGTAATACTGGTAGCGAAAGTAGCAGCAGCTGTAGTAGCAATAGTAGTAATAATAGGAGAAGTAGTAGAAGAAGAAGAGGTATAAGACGAAGAGGAAGTAGTAGTAGTAGCAGTAGTGATTGTAGTTGTAGTGGTAGTTGCAGTAATTGTAGTACTAGTGGTAGTAGCAACTAATGTAATAGCAATAGTAGTAGTAGTAGTAGCAACAGTAATAGCAGCAGTAGTGCCAGAAGTATCAGCAGTAGCAGTTGTAGTACTAGTAGTATCAGTAGCTATAGTAGAAGTAGTAGTAGTAGTAGTAGGTAGTAGTAGCAATTGTAGTTGTAGTAGTAGCAGCAGTAGTAGCAGTAGTAGTGGTAGCCGTAGTAGTCGTATATTTGGTAGTAGCAGAAGAAGTTTTAGTAGCAACAGAATTAGTAGTAGCGGAGGTAGGAGCAGTAGTAGTGTAGCAGCAGCAGTAGTAATAGTAGTTGTTGTTGCAGTAGTGGCAGCTGCAGTAGTAGTACCAGTGGTTGCAGTAATAGTAATATCTGTAGTAGGAACTGCAGTAGAAGTAGCAGTAGTAGTAACATTAGTAGTAGTATTGGCAGTAGTAGTACTAGTAGCCGTGTGGTAGTAGTTGTACTAGTAACCGTATTGTAGTCGTAGTAGTAGAAGTAGTAGTAGTAGTAGTAGTCGTAGTAGTTGTAGCAGTAGTAGAAGCAGCTGCAGCACTCGTAGCCATAGTAATAATCGCAACAGCAGTCATAGCAGTAGTACTACTATTGCTGCTCTAACTTCTGTTGCTATTACTACTATTGTTGCTACTACTGCTACTCGTAATACACCTACCAAAACTACTACTTTTACTGATAGTACTACTAGGATTACTGCTACTACTATGATTAATACTACTACTACTACTACTACTATTACTACAATCACTACTGCAACTACTACAACTTCTACTTCTACTAGTACTACTGCTGCTGCTGCTCCTGCCGCGGCTGCTGCTAATGATGCTACGACTACTGCGACTATTACAATGCAACTACAAATATTATTACTGCTACAGCTATGACTGCTGCTAAGACTACAACCATGGCTATGAGTGCTGCTACAACTTCTACTACTACTACAACTACTACTGTTGCACAACAACTACGATTGCTACTACTACCGCTATTACCACTGCTACTGCAACTACAACTACTACAATAACCACTAGTACTACTACTAATACTACTACGACAATAACTACTAATACTACTGATAATACTACTACTACTACTGTTACTAGTATGACTACTACTACTACTAGTACTACTACTGTGGCTACTTCTACTACTACTAGTACTACTACTACTACTACTAGTAGCATCACTCATGTTGCTGCTACTACTGGAATTGCTACTACTATTGCTACTACTACTACTACTGATGCTACAAGTACTACTGCTACTACTTCTATTGCTACTACCTCTGCTACTCCTACTACTACTAACTACAACCACTATGACCACTACTGCTACTACTCCTACTACTAATGCTACAACCACTACCACTAATAACTACTACTACAACAACAACAACAACAACAACTACTACTACTACTACTACTTCTACTGCTAGTACTACTGCTGCTGCTACTACTACTACTACGGCTACTGCCTCTATTACTACCACTACTGCTGTTGCTATTGCAGAAACTACTGCAGCTACTACCACTTCTGCTGTTACTACTTCAACTAATACTACTACTGCTGCGACTACTATAGCTTCTTCAGCAGCAGCTACTGCTGCTACTACTATAATAACTACAACTACCACTGCTACTTCTACCACTACAACAACCACTACTTCTATTACTACTACTACTATTACTAATATTGCTACTAATGGTGCAACTTCTACTACTACTTCTACTGCAACTCCTATTGCTTCTACTACTACTTCTCCTACAACTAGTGTAACTGCAACTACTACTACTTCGCCTACAACTATGACTACTGCTACTGCAACTACTGCTACAACTACTGCTACTGCTAGTATTACAACAACTACTTCTACAACTTCTGCTACTGCTACTACTACTACCACAACTGCTACTACTGCTACTTCTGCTGCTACTACTACTACTATTAATACAGCTATTGGTACTCTAACTACTTCTCAAACTACTACAACTACTACTGCCACCACCACGACTACTACTACTTCTCATACCACTACTTCTACTGCTACTACAACACTTATTACTACTGCTACTACTAGTATCGATGCCGATGCTTCTACTACTACTGCTACCACTACTACTGCTTCTACTACTACTACTACTTCTACTACTACGGCTACTGGTACTACTACTACTACTACTTCTACTACTGCTACTGCTACTACTACTACTACTACTACTACTTTTACTTGGAGTAGTACATAGTCGCAGAAGTTGTAGGAGGGTTAGGAGAAGTTGTAGTAATGGGAGTAGTAGTAGCAATAGTAGTAGTAGTCGTAGAAGGAGTAGATGTGTTTGTATTAGTAGTAAGAAAAGTAGTAGTAGTAGTAGTAGTGTTAGTGTTATTGGCAGTAGTAGTAGTAGTAGTAGTAGTAGCAGCAATTATAATAGTGTAGAAGTTATGGTAGTAGTAGTAGTGGTCGTAGTAGTAGTAATTGTAGTAGCTGTTGTTGTTATTATTGTTATAGTAGTGGTAGTAGTAGTAGCAGTAGTAGTAGGAGGAGTTGGAGTAGGACTAGTACTAGGCATAGTAGTGGTTGGAGTAGGGGTAGTTGTAGTAGGAGTAGTAGTTATAGTAGGAGCTGGATTAGGAGAAGTAGCAGCAGCACTATTAGAGTAGTAGTTGTAGTAGTAGTAGTAGAAGTCAGAGTAGAAATACTAGTAGTTGTAGTAGTAGTAGTAGTAGTAGTAGTAGTAGTAGTAGCAGCAGCAGCAGCAGCAGCAGCAGCAGCAGCAGCAGCAGTAGTAGTAGTAGTAGTAGTAGTACTAGTAGTACTAGTAGTAGTAGTAGTAGTAGTAGTAGTACAAGTAGTAGTAGTATCGCAGAAGTAGCTATAACTACTACTATTACAATAACTATAACTACTACCACTACTGCCACTATTGTCACTACTACTAATACTCCTACTACTACTACTACTACTATTGTCACTACTACCAGCATTAGTCACATTAGTAGTAGGGACAATAGTGGCAGTAGTGGTAGTAGTTATAGTTATTGAAATAGTAGTATTAGTCATGGTTGTAGTAGGAGTAATCACTAGAGTTGTAATTATGGGAGTAGTGGTAACATCGGTAGCTATACCAGTAGCAGAAGTTGTAGTAGTAGTAGTAGTAGTAGTAGTAGTAGTAGTAGTAGTACTAGTAGTAGTAGGAGTAGTAGTAGCAGCGGTAGCAACAGTAGTTGTAGAAGTAGTAGTAGGCATAGTAGTTGCAGCTGATTTAGGAATAGCAGTAGCTATAGGAATATTAGTTGTAGTAGCAGTAGTAGAAGTAGTAGTAATACTAACAGTAGCATTAGTAGTAGTTGTTGTTGTTGTTATTTTTATAGTAGTTGTTGTTGTTGTTATTTTTATAGTAGTAGTAGTAGTAGTTCTTGTAGTAGTAGCAGTAGGAGTAGTTGTAGTAGTAGTAGTTATTGTTGTAGTAGTTGTAGTAGTAGTAGTAGGAGTTGGAGTAGTAGTAGTATTAGTTGGAGTTGTAGTAGGAGTAGTAGTAGGGGTTGTAATTGTTGTAGTGGCAGTAGTTGTAGAAGTTGTAGTACTAGTAGTAGTAGTGGTACTAGTAGTAATAGGAGTAGTACTAGCAATAGGAGTAGTCGTAGTAGTAGTCATAGTAGCAATCATAGTAGTACAAGTAGTAGTTGTTGTTATTTTTGTTGTAGGAGTAGTAGTAGTTGTAGTAACAGTAGTAGTAGCAGTTTTGGTAGTAGCAGTAGTAGTAGGAGTAGTAGGAGTAGTAGTAGTAGCAGCAGGTTCAGGAGTAGGGGCAGCAGTAAGAGTAGTAGGAGGAGTTCGTATAGGAGTAGGAGTAGTAGTAGTTGTTGTAGTAGTGTTAGTAGTAGTAGTAGTAGTTGGAGTAGGGGTAGTAGGAGTAGTAGGAGTGATAGAAGCAGTAGGAGTTGGATTAGGAGTAGCAGTGGAAAAGGTAGCAGTAGTTGTTGTAGCCATAATAGTAGGAGAAGTAGTCGGAGGAGTAGTCGGAGTAGTAGTAGTAGTCGTAGTAGTAGTGGTAATAGATGTAGCAACTGCAGCAATAGTAGTAGCTGTAGTAGTAGCACTAGTATAACTCATAGTAATAGTAGTAGTTGTTGTAATCAGAGAAGTAGGAGTAGCTGTTATTGTAGTAATAGTAATAGTAGTGGTTGTGTTAGTAGTAGTAGTTGTTGTTATTGTGATAGCTGCAGTAGTAGTAGCAGTTGTAGTAGAAGAAATAGTAGTAGTATTAGAAGTAGCAACATTAGCTACAGTAGTAGCAGCAACAACAGTAGTAGTAGTATTACAAGTAACAGTTGTAGTATGAGTAGTACTAGTAGTGGTTGTAATAGTAGAAGTAGTAGTAGCAATAGTAGCAGTAGTAAGTGTAGCAATAGTTGTAGTAGTAGGAGAAGTAGTAGGAGCGATAATAGCAGTAGTAGTAGTAGAAGTAGGGTAGCAGTAGTAGTACTACTCGTCGTAGTAGTTATGCAACAGTAGCTGCAGTAGTAGTAGCAATATTTGTCACAATAATCATAGCAGTAGTGGCAGTAGTGGTGGTAGTAGTAGCAGCGGCAGCAGTAGTGATAGTACTAGTAGTAGCAGGAGGAGGAGTAGTAGTAGTTGTAGTATTACTGGTAGTAGTTGTACGAGTAGTAGTAGTAGTTCTAGTATTAGTAGTATTAGTACAAGTAGAAATAGTAGTAGTTGTAGTTGTTGTAGTAGTAGTAGTAGTTGTTGTTGTTGTTGTTGTTGTTGTACTAATAGTTGTTGTAGTAGTAGCAATAGCAGAAGAAGCAATACTAGTAGTAGTTGGAGTAGGGGTAGTAGTTGGAGTTGTAGTATTTGGAGTAGGGGTTGTAGTAGTAGTAGGAGTAGCAGTAGCAGAAGGAGTTGGGGTCAGAGTAGTTGTAGCAATAGTAGTAGCAATAGTAGGAGTACTAGCAGCATCAGTAGTAGAAGTAGTAGTAGAAATAGCAGTAGAAGTAGTGGTAGTAATAGCACTAGTAGTGGTTATAGTAGTGGTAGTAGCAGTTGTAGAAGTAGGAGTTGTGGAAGTAGGAGTGTTTCGAATAGAAGTATTAGTACGAGTAGTAGTAGTAGTAGTAGTTGAAAGAGGAGTAGTAGTGGTAGGAGTAGCAGTAATAGGAGTTATTGTAGTAGTAGTTATTTTTGTGGTAGTAGTAGGAGTAGTAATAGGAGTAGTAGTTGAAGTTTTAGGACTATTAGGTGGAGGAGGAGTAGTAGTAGTAGTAGTAGTAGTAGTAGAAGTAGTAGTGGGAGTAGTAGTAGTAGTAGTAGTAGTAGTAGTAGTAGTAGTAGTAGTAGTAGTAGTAGTAGTAGGAGTAGTAGTAGAAGTAGTGTTAGCGGTGATAGTAGTTTTGGGAGTAGTAGTATTAGTAGTAGGAGTAGCAATATAGTAATAGTAATATTAGTTGTTGTTGTTGTAGTAGTAGTAGTAGTAATTGTAGTAGGAGTAGGAGTAGTTGTAGGATTTGTAGCAGTAATAGTAGTAGTAGTTGAAGTACTTGTAGTAGCAGTAGTAGGAGTAGGAGTAGTAGTAGTTTTAGTAGTGGTTGTTGTTGTTGTTGTGGAAGTACTAGTAATAATAGTAGTAGTAGTGGTGGTGGTGGTGGTTGTGGTGGTGGTGGTGGTGGTGGTGGTAGTAGTAGTAGTAGTAGTGGAAGTAGCATTTGTAGAAGCATCAGCTGCAGCACCAGCATTAGTAACACTAGTAGTAGTAGCAGTAGTTGTATTAGTTGTAGGAGTTGCATTAGTAGGAGTAGTTGTCAAAATTGGAGTAGGGTTAGTCAAATTAGTGGTAGTTGTCATAGTGGTAATAGTAGGAGCCGTTGTAGGAGTCAGAGTTGGAGTTAGAGTTATAGTAGGAGTTGTAGTTATTGTAGTGCTACTAGTAGGAGTTGCAGTAGTAGCAGTTATAGAAGTTGGAATAGTAGTAGTGGTGGTGGTAGTAGAAATAGTAGCGGTAGTGCTAGTAGTAATAGTATTAGTACTAGCACTAGTGGATGTGGTAGTAGTAGTAGTAGCAGGTGTAGTAGCTGCAACAATTGCATTAGTAGTAGTAATAATAGTAGCAGAAGCAGTAGTAGCTGTATTTGTTGTAATAGTAGTATTACTCAGAGTCGTAGTAGGAGTAATAGTTGGAGTTGTAGTTATTGGAGTAGCGGTAATGGTAGAAGCTATAACAGTAGCAGTAGTTGTGGTAGTAGTAGTAGTCGTAGTAGAAGTAGGAGTAGTAGCAACGGCAGCAGCGGTAGTTGTAGAAGTAGTAGTAGGCATTAGTAGTGTTAGTACAAGTAGTAGTAGTAGTAGTAGCAGCAGCAGCAGCAGCAGCAGTAGTAGTAGTAGTAGTAGCAGTAGGAGTAGTAGTAGTAGTACTAGTAGTAGTAGTAGTAGTAGTAGTAGTAGTAGTAGTAGTCGTAGTAGTAGTAGTAGTAGCAGCAGTAGTAGTAGTAGTTGTAGTAGTAGTAGTAGTAGTAGGTGTTGTTGTTGTTGTAGTAGTAGTGGTTGTAGTAGTAGTAGTGGGAGTGGTGGGAGTAGTGGTAGTAGTAGTAGTAGTAGTAGTAGTAGTAGTAGTTTTTGTTATTTTTGTTGTTGTTGTACTAATAGTTGTGGAAGTAGTAGCAGTGGTAGTAGTATGTGTTAGAGTAGGAGTCGTAGTAGGCATAGTAGTAGTTGGAGTTGGAGTCGTAGTAGGCATAGTAGTAGTTTGAGTATGGGTAATAGTAGCTGGCGGAGCAATTTTAGCAGTTGGCATTGGAGTACGAGGGGTAGTAGTAGTTGTTGTAGGAGTAATTAGAGTAGTAGTAGTCATAGTTGTAGGAGTAAGAGTAGGAATACTAGTAGTTATAGTAGTAGTAGTAGCAGGAGCTGTAGCGGCAGCATCTATAGTTGGACTAGTAGTAGTAGGAGCAATAGTAGTAATAACAATAGTAGCTTTAGGAGTTGTATTAGTACTAGTAGTAGTTGTTGTAAGTATTGTATAGTAGTTGTTGTAGCAGTAGTAGTTGCAGAAGTTGTTATAGTAGTAGTAGTAGTAGTATTAGTAGTAGAAGCAGTAGTAGCAGCAGTAGTAGTAGGAATAGTAGTAGAAGTAGTAGTAGTTGTTGTTGTGGTTATCGCAGCAGCAACAGTAGTAGTAGTTGTAGTGTATTAGTACTAGTAGTAGTAGCTGTAGTAGTATTAGTATTAGCAGAAATAGCAGCAGTAGCAAATGTAGTAGTAGTAGTTGGAGTGTAGTAGTAGCGGCAGCAACAGTAGTAGTTGTTGTTGTTGTTCTTGTAGTCGTCAAATTTGTTGAACTGCTCGGATCAGTAGGAAGTCGTTGAAGTTTCTGAAGTGTTAGGAGTAGTAGTAGTAGGAGGAGTAGTAGTAGTAGTAGTAGTAGAGGGAGGAGTCTTAGAATTGGTAGTAGTAGTTTAAGTCGTAGTAGTAGTAGTAGTAGGAGTGATAGTTGTAGCAATTATGCTTGTAGTCGAAGTAGTAGTAGTAGTTGTTGTTATTGGTGGTGATGGTGGTGTTATTATAGTAGTAGTGGTAGTAGTAGTAGTAGTAGGAGGAGGAGGAGGAGTTGGAATAGGAGTAGTAGTGGGCGTAGTTGTAGTAGGAGTTGGTGTAGTTGAAGAAGTAGGAGTAGTTGTAGTAGTAGCAGTTGGACTAGGAGTAGTAGTAGCAGTAGTAGTAGGAGTAGTAGTTGTTATTATAATCGTAGTAATAGTAGTAGTAGAACTTGTACTAGTGTTAGTATTAGTTGTAGTACCAGTAGTAGGAGTTATAGTTGTAGCAATTATACTACTAGTAGTAGTATTAGTGGAACTACTACTACTAGTGGTAGTTGAAGTAGTAGCAATAGTAGTAGGAGTAATAGTAAAAGTAGTAGCAGCAGCAGTAGTAGTAGCAGTAGCAATAGTAGTAGTAAAAGTAGTAGTGGTAGTAGAAGTAGTAGGGGTAGTCGTAGGTGTCGTAATAGTTGGGGTAGTAGTAGGAGTAGCAGTAGATGTTGGAGTTGGGAGTAGTAGTAGTAGCAATAGTAGTAGTAGTAGTAGTCGTTGTACTAGTAGTAGTAGTAGCAGTAGCAGCAGTAATAGTTGTTGTAGTAGTAGTTATCGTTGTAGTAGTAGTAGTAGTTGTAGCTGTAGCAGTTGTAGTAAAAGTAGTCGTAGTGTTAATATTAGAAGTAGTAGTCATAGTAGGAGTAGTAGTAGTGGTGGTTGTGGTAGTAGTAGTAGGAGGAGTAGTAGTAGTAGTGGCAATAGTTGTAGTGCTAGTAGTTGTAGTAGTAATAGTAATAGTAAGTGTAGTAGTAGTAGTAGTAGTAGCAGTAGCAGTATTTGTCGTAGTAGGAGTGTAGTAGTAGTAGTAGTAGGAGTAGTAGTATTAGTAGTAGCAGTAGGAGTATTAGTAGTTGGAGTAGTAGTATGTGTGGTAGTATAGTAATATTAGTGGTAGTAGGTATTGTTTTAGTAGTAGTTGTTGTTGTAGTAGTAATTGTAGGAGTAGGATTTGGAGCAAGAGTAGTCGTAGGATTTTTAGCAGCAGCAGTAGTAGTAGTAGTAGGAGTACTGGTAGTAGCTGTTGTAAGAGTTGGAGCCGTAGTAGTAGGAGTTGTACTGGTAGTTGAAGTAGTTGGCATGTTACTATTAGAAGTAGTAGTATAAGTAGTAGTTTTAGTATTAGTAGAAGTAGTGCCGGTAGTAGTAGGAGTAGTAATAGTAGCAATTGGACTAGTAGTAGAAGTAGTGCTAGTAGTAGTAGTAGTAATAGTAGTAGTAATAGTAGTAGTAATAGTAGTAGTAATAGTAGTCGTATTTGAAATAGTAGTAGTAGAAGTAGTAGTGGTGGTAGTAGTTGTGGTAGGGGGGGTAGTAGTAGTAGCAGTTGGTGTCATAGTAGTAGTAGTAAGAATGGTACTAGTAGTAGAAGTAGTCTTAGTAGTTGTCATAGTAGTAGTAGTAGTAGTAGTAGTAGTAGTAGTAGTAGTAGAATTAGTAGAAGTAGTAGTAGTAGCAGCAGCAGCAGCAGCAGTAGTAGTAGTGGTAATCGTAGTTGTAGCAGTTGGAGTAGGGGTGGGGTAGTAGCAGTTGTAGGAGGGGTAGAAGCGGTAGGATTTGGAGTAGGAGTGATAGTAGCAGCAGCAACAACAACAGCAGCAGCAGCAGCAGCAGCAGTAGTGGTAGTAGAAGTAATAGTAGAAGTAGTAGTAGAAGTAGTAGTAGTTGTTGTGGTAGCAGTATTAGTAGTAGTAGTAGCAACAACAGTAGCAATGGTAGTAGCAATAGTAGTGGTAGTAGTATAATCGTAGTAGTAGTGGAAGTAGTAATATGAGTAGTAGTAGGAGTTGTTGTTGTTGTAGTTGTAGCAGTAGCACTAGTGGTTGCAGCAGGAACAGTAGTTTTAGTTGTAGTAGCAGTTGTTGTAGTAGTAGTAGCTGCGGCAGCAACAACAGAAGCAGCAGTAGCAGCAGTAGTAGTTGTAGTAGTTGTTGTTGTGGTTGTAGTAGTAGAAGTAGTAGTAGTAGTAGTAGCAGCAGTAGAAGTAGCAAAAGTTATTTTAGTATGTGAAGTATTAGGAGCAGCAGTAACAACAGTAGTAGTAGTTGTTGTAATTCTAGTAGTCATAGTAGTAGTAGTTGTTGTTGTCGTAGCAGCAGAAGTAGCAGTAGTGGTGGTAGTAGCAGTAGTAGTAGCGGTAGTAGCGGTAGGAGTAGCAACAGTAGCAGTAGTGGCAGTATTAGTAGTAGTAGTAGTTGTTGTTGTTGTACTAGTAGCCATAGTAGTAGAAGCAATAATACCCATGGTAGCACTAATAGTAGCAGTAGTGGCAGTAGGTGCAACAGGAGTTGTCCTCGTAGTAGTAGCAGCAGCATTGGTAGTAGCAGTTGTAGTTGTAGGAATAGCCGTAGCAGCAGTAGCAGGAGAAGTTGGATCAGTAGTAGTAGTGGCCTTATTAGCAACAGTAGTAGGAGCAGTAGTAGCAGCAGTACTAGTAGTTGTAGTAGTAGTAGAAGTAGTTGGATTAGTAGTAGTAGTAGGGGAAACACTAGCTGCTACTATGACTACTGCTTCGATGATTGCCCCTAATTCTACTACTTCTACTAATTCCACTACTACTGCTGCTACCGCTGCTTCTACTACCATAACTACTACTACTATTATGGCTGCCACTACTACACATACTAACACTTCAAGAACTACTTTTGCAACTACTACTATTACTACTACTATTAGTACTACTACTACTGCTACTACTACTACCGCTGCTAATACTACTACTACTGCTACTTCTACGACAACTACGACTACTACTACTGTTGCTGCTACTGCTGATCTTGTTGTTGCTAGCACTAGTACTACTACTACTACTACTACTTTTGCTACCACTAGTACTACTAGTACTACTACTATTACTACTACTAGTACTACTAATACTGCTACGACTATTACTACTCCTACTCCAACTACTACTACCCAACTATAACTCCTACTGCTTCTGCTGCTCCGACTAGGACTACTACTACTACTACTACTATAACTACTACACCTACTACTACTGCTGCTATTGCTACTCCTACGGCTGTTATTACTACTGCTTCAACTATTACTAGTGTCGCTACTACTACTACTCCTACTTCTACTCCGACAACTACTCCTACTACTACTACAATAGCTACCACTACAACTATGACTACAACTGCTGTTGCTACTGCTACACTCGCTACTACTACAATGGCTACTACTACAACTGCTACTATTACTACTACTTCTACAACTTGTACTACCTCTAGTTGTAGTAGTTGGATTAGTAGTAAGAGTGGCAGTAGTGGCTGTTGTAATAGCAGTAGCAGCAGTAGTACCAGCCGTAGTGGTACCTACATCAATAGTAGACGTAATATTTGTAGTTGTAGTAGTAGTAGCAGTAGCAATAATAGGAGTAGTTGTTATTGTAATAGTCATAGTAGTAGCAGTAGTAGGAGTAGTAGTAGTAGTAGTAGTAGTAGTAGAAGGAATTGTAGAAGTAGTAGTAATAACAGTAGTAGTAGAAGAAGAAGTACTAGTGGGAGTTGTAGCAATAGTTATCGTCGTCGTAGTAGTAGTATTAGTAGTTGTTGAAGAAGTGGTAGTTGTAGTAGTAGTTGTTGTAGTAGTTGGAATAGCAGCTGTAGCAGCAGCAGTTGTACTAGTAGTAGTTTTTTGTTGTTGTTGTTGTAGAGGAAGAGAAAGTAGAAGTAGTAGTCATAGTAGTAGTGGTAGTCGGAGTAACAACAGCAGCAATAGTACTAGTAGAACTAGTAGTAGTGGTAGTAGTAGTACCATTAGTAGTAGCAGTAGTAGCAATCGTAGTGTTGGTAGTGGTAGCAGTAATAGTAGTAGTAGTAGCAGTAGTAGCAACAGCAGTAGTAGTACTAATAGTAGTAGTAGTAGTTGTTGTTGTTGTTGTAGTAGTAATATGAATAGGTGCAGGAGAAGTAGTAGTTGTAGGAGTAGTTGTGGTAGTAGTAGGAGTAGTAGTAGCAGTAGTACTAGTGCTAGTTGCAGGTACAGTTGTAGTCATTATTGTTGTTGTTGTTGTAGTAGTAGTTATAGAAATAGCAGTAGTAGGAGATGTAGTTTCACTAATAGTAGTAGTCGTCATTATAGTAGTAGTAGTTGTTGTTGTAGTAGCAATAGTAGGAGTAGTAGTTATAGTTGTACTAGTAGTTGTAGTAGTTGTTATTGTAGTAGCAGTAGTAGTGGCAGTAGTAGCAGTGTTAGTAGTCAACAACAGTAGCAATAGTAGTAATAGTTGTAGTAGTTGTCGCAGTAGTAGGAGTTGTAGTAAGAGCAATAGTAGGAGTAGGAGTAGGAGTAGGAGTAGTAGTAGCAGCAGTAGCTATAGTCGTAGTAGGAGCAGAAGTAGGAGTTATAGTAGTAGTCGCAGCAGCAATAGTAATAGTAGTAGTTATTGTTGTGGCAGCAGTAGTAGTAGTAGTAGCAGGAGTAGTAGGAGTAGTTGTAGGAGTAGGTGTAGGAGTAGTTGTAGTAGTTGTAGTGGGTAGTTGTAGTAGTAATAGTAGTAGTAGTTGTAGTAGCAGCAGTAGTTGCAGTAGGAGTAGTAGTTCTGGTTGTAGTAATAGCAGTAATAATAGTAGTATTAGTAGTAGTAGTTGTCATAGTAGTCTTAGTCGCAGCAGTAGCAGCAATAGCTATAGTAGCAGTAGTAGTAGTATTAGTAGTAGTAGTAGCAGAGGAGTTGTAGTTGTAGCAGTTGTATTGGTAGTAGTAGTAGAGGTGCTAGTAGTAGCAGCAGCAGTAGTAATAGTAGAAGTTGGAGTAGGAGCGATAGTAGGAGTAGTCATAGTTGGAGTAGGTGTAGTAGTAGTATTTGCAGTAGGAGTCGTAGTAGGAGTAGTAGTAGTAGTAGTTACAGTTGTAGCTATAGTACAATCAAAAGTAGTAATAGTAGTTGTAGCTGTAGTAGTAGTAGTAGTAATAGTTGTAGTACCAAAAGTAGAAGTGGTAGCAGTAGTAGTATTAGGAGGCACAGTGGCAGCAGTAGTAGTAGCAGTGTTAGTGGCAGTTGTAGTAGGAGTAGTGGTAGTAGTAGTAGCAGTAGCAGTAGTAGTAACAGTAGCAGCAGTGGTAATAGCAGTAATAGTATCAGCAGCATTAGTAGCAAAAGTAGCAACAGTCGTAGTAGTAGTGGTAGTTGCAGAAGTATTAGTAATTGTAGTACTACTAGTAGTAGTAGTAGTAATAGCAGCAGCAGTTGCAGTAGTAGCTGTAGTATTAGTAGTAGTTGTAGTAGTAGTAGTAGTAGTAGTAGCAGTAGTAGTAGTAGTTGTAGTAGTAGTTGTAGCTATAGTAGTAATAATAGTAGTAGTAGTAGTAGTTTTTGAAGTAGTTGTAGTTGCTGCAGTAGTAGTAATAGTTGTAGTAGTAGTCATAGTAGTAGTAGTAGTAGTACTTGTAGCATCAGTAGTAGTAGTAGCAGTTGTAGTAGATGTAATAGTTGTAGTAGTTGTAGTTGGTGTTGTAGGAGTAGCAGCAGTTATAGGAGTAGTAGTTGTTGTAATAGTCTTTGGAGTTGTTGTAGCAGCAGTAGTAGTAGTAGAAGTAGTAGTGGGAATAGCAGCAGTAGCAATAGTTGCAGTACTAGTAGTAGTAGTTGTTGTTGTTATTGTTGAAGAAGTTGTAGTTGTTGTAGTAGTAGTAGTAGTAGTAGGAATTGTAGCAGCAGGAGTACTAGTAGTAGTAGTTGTTGTTGTTGTTGTAGAGGAAGAAGAAGTAGAAGTAGTAGTAGTTGTTGTTGTTATTATTGTTCTAGATAAAGAAGAAGCAGAAGTAGTAGTCATGGTAGTAGTGGTAGTAGGAGTAACTGCAACAGCAGGAGTACTAGTATTAGTAGTACTAGTAGTACTGTTAGTGGTAGCAGTAGTAGCAATAGTAGTGATGGTAGTGGTTGTAGCAATAGTAGTAGTACTAGTAGCAGCAGTAGTGGTAGTAGTAGCTGTTGTTGTATTAGTAATAGTAGTAGGTATAGTAGTTGTAGTAGTAGTCGGAGTAGTAGTGGTAGTAGTAGGGGGAGCAGTAGCAGTAGCAGTAGTGGTAGTAGCAGGAGTAGTTATAGTCATTATTGTTATTATAGTAGTAGTAGAAGAAGTGTTAGTTCTAGTAATAGTAATTGTATTAGTAGTAGTAGTAGTAGTAATAGTAGTAGTAGGAGTTGTATTTGTACTGCTAGTAGTAGTCGTACTAGTAGTAGTTGTTGTAGTAATAGTCGTAGTTTGACTTGGAGTAGAAGTAGAAGTAGGAGTAGTCATAATTGGAGTAGTGGTAGTAGTACTAGTTGTGGTAGATGTTGCAGAAGGAGTACTAGTAGTAGTAGTAGTTGCAGTTGTAGCAGTAGTAGTAGTAGTGGTAGCTACAGTAGGAGTGGTAGCAGTAGTAGGAGTCGCAGTGGCAGTAGTAGTAGTAGCATTACGAGTCGCAATGATTGTAATAGTAGTAGCAGTAGTAGTTCTAGTTGTAGTAGCAGAAGTGGTAGTAGTAGTGACAGAAGTAGTAGTAACAATAGTAGCAGTTGTAGTAGCAGTAGTAGCAGCGGCAACAATAGTAGCAGCACAAGCAATAGTCATTATAGTAGTTGTATTTGTAGTAGTGTTAGAAGTAGTAGTAATAGTAGTAATACTAGCAGCAGTAGCAGTAGTAGCTGTAGTAGTAGTTGCTTGTTGTTGCTGTTGTAGTAATAGTTGCAGTAATAGTACTAGTAGTATAAGAAGTAGTAGTAGTAGTAGTAGGGGCAGTAGTAGTGCTAGTATTAATAGAAGTAGTGGTAGTGGTAGTAGTAGTAGTAGTAATGGTAGTAGTGCTAGTAGTTGTGGTAGTAGTAATTGCACAATAGTAGGAGTAGTAGTAGGAGGAGTAGAAGTGGGAGTAGTTGTAGTAGTAGTAGTAGTAGTAGTAGTTGTGGTAGTAGTAGTAGTAGTCCCCGAAGTAGCTATATTGGCATTTGTAGAACTAGTAGTTGTAGTAGTAGCAGGTGTAGTAGTATTGGTAGCAATGGTAGTAGTACTCGAAGTAGCAGTAGCAGTAGTAGTAGTAGCAGTTGTAGAAGTACCCAAAGTAGCAGTAGTACCAGTTGTGGAAGTACTAGCAATAGTTGTAGTGCAAGTAGTCGTAGTTACAGCAACAGTAGTAGTAGTAGTAGTAGTAGCAATTGTAGCAGAAGTAGCTCTAGTAGTAGTTATAGTTGTACTGGTAGTAGAAGTAGTAGTAGAAGTAGCAGTAGCAGTAGTTGTCGTAGTAGAAATTGCAGGTTAAGTAGTAGTAGTTGTAGTTGTTGTTGTAGTTGTAGGAGAAGTAGCAATAGTAGTACTAGTAGTAGTAGTTATTATTGTTGTTCTTATTGTAGTAGTACTAGTTGTTGCAATAGCAATAATAGCAGTGGTAGTAGAAGTTGTAGTAGTTATAGCAGTAGTAGTAGTAGCTGTAGTAGGATTTGTAGCAACAGCAGCAGCAGCAGCAGCAGCAGCAGTAGTAGTGGTAGTAGTAGTAGGCATAGGAGTAGGAGTAGTAGTAGTGGTAGTATTACTAGTAGAAGTGGTGGTAGTAGCAACAGTAGCAGTAGCAATCTTAGCAATAGTAGTAGTAGTTGTATTAGTAGTTGTCACAAAAGTTGTAGTTGTAGCGGCAATAACTATAGGCGTCGCTGCAGCCGTAGCAGTAGTAGTACAAATAGAAGTAGCAGCAATAGTAGTAGTAGTAGTAATAGAAGTAGCAATAGTAACTGTCGTAGTAGAATTAGCAGTAGTAGCTCTAGCAGAAGCAGCAGCAGCAGCAGTAGTAGTAGTAGTAATAGTAGTAGAAGTAGTAGTAGTTGTTGTTGTACTGCGATTAGTAGCAGTGGCAGTAGCCGCAGTAGTAGTAGCAGAAGTCATAGTAGTAGGAGAAGAAGTAGTAGTAGTAATAGTAGCAGTAATAAAAGTAGTAGCAATATTAGTAGTTGTAGTAGTAGCCATAGTAGTAGTGGTCGCTGTAGCAGCACTAGCAATAGTAGCGGCAGTAGAAGTTGATGTAGTAGCAATAGTACTAGTTGTAGCTATAGTAGTAGTAGCAGCAGTAGTAGCAATAGGAGTGGAAATAATAGTAGTAGTAGTGGTAGTAGGTTCCATAGTAGCACTAGTAGTGTAATAGTAGTAGGCGTTGTAGCTGTATAGTACAGAGGTAGTAGAATCAATAGTAGTTGTAGTAGTAGATGAAGTAGTACTCGTAAATGTAGGGCAGAAGTAGACATAGTAGTAGTAGTAGTAGTAGTAGTAGCAGCAGCAGCTGTAGTAGTTGTAGTAGAAGTAGCAGTAGTAGTATAAGCTATAGTAGTAGTAGCAGTAGTAGTATGAGAAGTAATAGTAGTAGAAGTAGCAGCAGCAGTAATAACAATAGTAGTAGTAGTAATAGTAGTATTAGCAGTAGTTGTTGTTGTCATTGTAGTAGTGGCTGTAGTAGTAGCAGTAGGAGTAGTAGTAGTCGAAGAAGTAGTAGCAATTGTAGTAGTAGTCGCTATAGTAGTAGTAGTAGTAGTAGTAGTAGTGATAGTAGTAGTTGTTGTTCTACTAGTAGTGTTAGTAATAGCAGTAGGAGTAATAGTAATAGTAGTTGTTACAGTGGTAGAAATAGTAGTAGTAGTAGTAGTTGTTGTTGTTGTTTTTGTTGTAGTAGTAGTAGTAGTCGTTGTGGTAGCAGTAGTAGTTGCAGCACTAGTAGCAGTAGAAGCAGTAGTAGTAGTAGTAGTAGTAGCTGCTTTAATAGTGGTAGTAGTAGCAGCAACAGCAGCAGCAGAAGTGGTGATAGTAGTAGTAGTCGTAGTAGTAGTTGTTGTAGTAGTCAAAGTAGCAGAAGTAATACTAGTATGAGTATTTGTAATAGCTATAGTAGTAGTAGTACCTGTAGCAGTTATAGCAGTATTAGAAGTGTTAGGAGTCGAAGCCATAGTCATAGCTATAGTAGTAGTAATAGAAGTAGTAGTAGTAGTAGTAGCAGAAGTAGGAGTAGTAGCAATAGTAGTAGTAGTATTAGCAGCGATAGTAGTAGCTATAACAACAATAGTAGTGGTAGCAGCAAAAGCTATAGTAGTATTAGTAGTTGTTGCAGAAGTAGTAGTTTTAGCGACAGTAGCTGTAGGAGTCACAGTAGCCGTTGCCATAGTACTACTAGAAGAAGTAGTAGTAGCAATAACAATAGAAGTAGCAGGAGTAGTTGTAGTAGTATTAATTGAAGTTGTAGTAGTAGTAGTCTTAGCAGTAGTAACAACAGTAGCCATAGCAGCAACAGCAGTAGTATTAGTAGCAGTAGTAAGAGTATAAGTAGTAGTAGTAGAAGTAGTAGTTGTTGTTGTTGTAGTATGAGTAACAGAAATAGTAGTAGCAGTAGTAGTAGTTGTAGAAGTAGTAGTAGTAGGAGAAATAGTTGTTGTAGCAGTAATATTAGTAGCATAGCAGTAGTAGTAGTAGTAGTAGTAGCAGCAGTAATAATAGTAGTAGTAATATTAGTAGCAGTAGCAGTAGTAGCAACAGCAATAGTAGTGTCAGTTGTAGCAGACATAGTGGTGAAGCGATAGCAAAAGTTGATGCAGTATCAATTGCAGTAGCTATAGGTATAGTAGTAGCAACATTTGTAGTAGGAGGAGTTGTAACAGTAGTAGTAGTTGTTGTTATTGTTGTAGTGGTAGTAGAAGTAGTAGCTGTAGTAGTATAGAAGTAGTAGAAGCAATAGTAGTTGTAGTGGTAGAAGAAGTTGTAATCATTGTTGTTTAGCAGAAGTAGAAATTGTTGTGGTAGTAGTAGTAGTAGTAGTAATAGTACCAGTAGTAGCAATTATAACAGTTGTAGTGGGAGTAGTAGTAGTAGAAGTAGTATTAGCTATTGTAGCAGTAGCAGTAGCAGTAGCAGCAGTAGTAGTAGTATGAGGAATAATAGTAGTGGTAGTAGTTGTGGTAGTAGTAGCAGTAGCAATAGTAATAGTGGTAGTAGTAGTATTGGTAGTTGTAGTTGTTGTAGTTGTAGTAGTAGTTGTTGTAGTAGTTGTTGTAGTAGTAGTTCTTGTTGTAGTAGTAGCAGTAGTAGTAGTATTAGTAGCTGAAGCAGTAGTAGCAATAGTAGTAATAGTCACTGTAGTAGTATTAGTAGTTTGCTGTTGCTGCTAGTACTACTGCTACTTCTCCTTCTACTACTACTTTTGCTACAACAACTACTACTACTGGTACAACTACGGCTACTATTGCTACTGTGACTACTGTTAACTTAACTATTGATACTACTTCTCATACTACTACTACTGCTACTTTTGCTACTACTGCTACTTCTACTACTACGTCAAGTTCGACTATAGCTTCTATAACTACTTCTGCTACTACTAGCACTGCTACTACTACTACACCTACTACTACTTTTACAACAACTACTACTACTATGGCGACTAATACTACAGCTGCTGCTACTACCATAACAATTACTACAACTACTACTACTACAGCTACTGCTACTACGACTACAATAGTGACAACTATTACAACTACTACAGTTACTGCTACTACTACTACAATAGTGACAACTATTACTACGACTACTGCTACACTCATACTACTATTATTGTTGTCACTACTACTACTACTACTACAATTGCTGCTACTGCTATTACAACTACTACTATTACTACTAGTAAGACTGCTACTGTTGCTTGAACAATAATAACAACAACTACTACGACGACGACTAGCACACCTAATACTACATCTCCTTCAACAATAATAACAACTACAACTACTACTTCTTCTACTATTGCTACTACCACTACTAATACTACTTCTACTACTACAACTACTACGGCCACTACCGCTACTGCTACTACTACTGCTACTACTTTTGCTTCTGCTACAGAAACTATAAGTACTACTACTACTTTTACTGCTACTACTACTTTTACTGCTGCTGCTGCACTACTACAACAACTACTACTATTACTACTACTTCTACTACTACTGCTACTGCTTCTACTACTGCTTCCCCTACTACTATTGCTACTACTACTGCTTCCCCTACTACTATTGCTACTACTACTACTACTACTACTACTACTACTACTAATACTACATGTGCTATGACTGCTTCTACTACTACCACAACTACTACTATTATGACAACTACTACTACTTCTAGTAATACTAAGACCAGCACTAATGCGGCTGCTTCTACTACTGGCGCAACGTCTACTACTAGAATTGTTGCGGCTACTACTACTAATACTACTGCTATTTCTTCTACTACTTCAGCTACTCCTGCTGGTGCTACTACTACGACTAGTACTACTGCTGCTACAACTACTACATTTGCTACTATTACTACTTATGCTGCTACAACTACTGCAGTTACTGCTACTATTATTACTGCTACTACTACTTCTACTATTACGACTAATGCTGCTATAGCTACTACTACTGCTACTACTATTACTGTTGCTACCGCTGCTCTTGCTGATACGCTACTATTACTACTACTACTATTTTGTCCTCCTCCTACAATTCTTACCACTACTACTACAACTAATAATACTACTGCTAGTAGTACTAGTACAAGAATTGTTGCTGCTACTCCTCTACTGTTGCTACTACTCCTAATGTAGATGCTATAACTACCACAATTACTACTACTGCTACTACTAGTTTTGCTATAACTAATACTATTACTACTACGACTACGACTACAAATGCCACTACTACTACTTCTATAACTACTGCGGCTACTACTAGAACTACTACCACCACAACAACAACTACTACTACTACTACTACTATTTCTACTACTATCGATGCTACTGCTACTGCTATTGCTACTACTACCACTACTACTATAACCACCACCACCACCACCACTACTACTACTGTTCTTGTGACAGCTGCTGCTACAGCTACTATTACAACTTCTCCTACTACTATTACTATTGCTACAATTATTACAGCTACTACTACTACTTCTACTACTACTACTACTATTACTACTGCTACTAATTCTGCTTCCTACTACTACAACAGCTACGACTACTACAACTACTGGTACTACTGCTACTACTTCTGCTAATACTATTGCTAGTACTACTACTGCTGCTGCTGCTACTACTACTACTACTACTACGACTCCTGCTACTACTACTGTTGCTGCTACCTCAACTACTACTGCCACAACTACTGGTGTGACTATTGCTACTACTATCGCTGCTACTACTACTAGTACTACAGCTTCTACTGTTGCTTCTACTACTACTGCCATCACCACCACTACTACTACTACTACTTTTACTACTACTGCTGCTGCTGATAATACTGCGACTACTACTACTAATACTATAGCTACTACTGCTACTACTACAACAATTGGTACGACTACTACTACTCCACTAACTGCTACTATTGCTCTTATTACAACTACTGCCACTACCACTACTGTTACTGCTACTACTACTACTACTACTGCTCTTACTAATACTACTAGTATTGTTGCTTCTACTTCTACTACTATTACTTCTAGTACAATTGCTACTACAACGACTACCTCTATTATGACTAGTGCTTCTGCTACTACTATTACTACTACTACTACTACTACTACTACTATTGCTATTGTTGCTAAACAAGAACAACAACTACTACTAATACTACTACTACTCCTGCCACTACTACTAGTACTACTTCTGCTACTAATACAACCACTATTACTGCCACTACTACAACTTCTCCAGCTACTACTACTAATGCTACTACTACTGCTGCTGCTACAACTGATGCTGCTGCTAACACTACTACTATTGTTGCTTCTGCTACTACTTCTGCTGCTACTACCACTACTACTGGTACTACTACAACTATTACTACTACTACTACTACTGCTGCTAATGATGCTACTACATCTACTGCTACTACTACTACTTCTCCTACTACTTCTACTACTGTTACTACTATTGGTTCTACTGCTATTTCTACTGCTGCTATCACTACTACTACTACTGGTACTGCTATGACTACTACTTCTCCTACTTCTACTACGACTGCAACTATGGTAGCTACTACTACTACTTCTACTACTTCTGCTACTATCGCCGCTGTAACAACTGCTTCTACTACCCCGACTAATAAAACTACTAGTACTACTTCTACTACTGCTACTACAGCTACTACTGCTATTATCGCTACTACTATTACTACTGATATGATTGCTGCTTCTGCGATTACAACTACTATAGCAGCAACTGCCCATGCTGCTATAGTTAGTATTACAACTACAACTTCTACTCCTACTCCTACTACTACGACTGCCATAACTACTGCTACCGCTACAACTAATATTACTACTACAACTGCTACTACTATAACAACTATAACTGCAACTATTGCTACGGCTACTACTACTGCTACTACTACTAATAATACTACTACTACTACTCCAACTACTACTATAGCTACTACTACAACTAATGCTGCTGCTCTACTACTATTACTATTGCAACTATTTCTTCTACTCCTACTTCTACTATTACCCCTACTCCCGCCACAACTACAACTACTATTATTTTCACTAATGATAATCCTACTGCTACTGCTACTACTCCTACAACTACTATTATTGCAACTATCCATGCAACTCTTGCTACTACTGCTGCTGCTCCTACTACTGCTACTACTAATGCGACAACTACTAATACAGCCGCTACAACTGTTGCTATTACTGCTTCTTCTACTACCACCGCTATAATTACTACTACTACTATTACTTCTTCCACTACTACGGTTGCTAAGACTACTACTATGACTACTACTACTACTAATACCACTACTTCCGCTACTACTGCTACTACTACTAATACTACTACTACTACAACTACGACTACTATTTCTAATACAACAACTACTACTACTACTTCTAGTATAACTACTGCCACTAATACTACTACGGCTACTACTACTACTACTACACGTACTGCTGTTCCTAATACTACAACTACTGCTACTTCTGCAACTATTGATACAACTACTACTACTACAACTACTACTAGAACAACAACAACAACTACTACTACAACTACTATAACTACAACTGCCCTTGCTGCTATAGCTACTATTTCTATTACAACTTCCACTCCAGCTACCACAACTTCCACTACCTATACTACTACTACCACTACTACAATTTCTGCTACTACTTTTTTACTACTACTATTACTATCACTACTACGACAACTGCTACTACTGCTGCTGCTATTGCGGCTACTGCTACTACTACTACTACTACTTCTCCCACTTTTATGACTATTGCTATCTACTATAACTACTGGTACTACTGCTACTACTATAGCTAATATTGCTACTACAATTGCTACTACTACAACAACTACTTCTGCAATCGGTGCTATGGCTGCAACTACTACTACAAGTACTACTACTAATACCACTACTACCGCTCTTGCTACTACTACTACTGCTACTACTACAACAACTGCTGCTCTACTACAATTACTATTGCTACTATTTCTTCTACTTTTATAGCTACTATTACTACTACTCCTTTTACAACAACAACTACTATTATTTTTACTAATGATACTCCTACTCCTACTACTCCTACTACCACTACTACTACTGCAACTGCAACTGCTACTCCTACTACTCTCCTGCTCCTTCCACTATTTCTACTACTACTACGGCTACAACAACTGTAATGCTATTACTTCTATTACTACTACGACTACTACTACTTCTACTACAACTATGACTAAGACTACTACTAATACTACTACTTCTACTACTACTATTACTGCTACTACTACTACTACCACTACTGCTGCCGCGACAACTAATACTACTACTACTTCTACTACTATTACTACTAATACTACTACAACTACAACTATGACTACTGTTTCTACTACAATAATTAGTACTACTACTTTTTTTACTATAACTACTACCACTTCTACCCCTACACCTTCTCCTCCTACTATTACTTCTTCTACTACCACTACTGCTGTTGCGGCTACTACTACTGCTACTACATCTTCTTCTACTACTATTGCAAATAGTACTACTACTACTACTACTACAACAACAATTACTACAACTACAACTACTACTGCTCCTATTGCTACTACTACTACTACTACTTCTACTACTATTACTACTACTACTACTACTACTTCTTCTACTGTCGCTACTGCTACTAATGCTACTACAACTCCTATTACCACTAATACTTCTACAACAACAACAATCACAATAACAACTTCTACCACATGTACTTCTGCTACTACTGCTGCTACTTCCACTACTATTACTACTGCTACTACTACTCCTTCGACAATAATAACTACTATTACTTCTACTACTATTGCTACTACTAGTACTAGCACTGCTATTACTACTGCAACTATTACTACTGCTACTACTACAACTACTCCAGTTGCTACTACTACTACTACTACTACAAAAACTACAACTACTACTACTGCTACTACTCGTAATACTACTAATGCAACAACAACTACTACTATTACTACTACTACTACTACTACTACTATTATTACAACTACTACTACTATAAATACTATTACTGTTACTATTACTAATACTACTACTACTCCTACGCCTACTCCTGCTAATGCTATTGCTACTCTTACTCCTACTATTGCTACAACTACTCCTACTCCTTCTACTGCAACTACAACTACTACTACGTCTATTACTCCAACTACTACTACTCCTACTACTACCATTCCTGCCCCTAATACTACTAATACTATGCCTACTACCACCATCACCACCACCACCACCACCACCACCACCACTACTACTACTCCTATGACAACTACTATGATTACTACGGCTACTACTACTACCACCACTTCTACTACTACTACTACGACTACTATTGCTATGAATACTACTACTACTACTACTACTACTACTACTACTACTCCAACTAGTACTTCTACAATTACGATTACTACGGCTATTACTACTACTACCGCAACTACTACTACTACCAGTACTACTATTGCTATACTTCTACTTACGCTACAACTGCTAATAGTACTATGAGTAATTCTCTTACTGTTATTATTACTACTACTTCTACTGCTACTAATATTGCTATGACTACTATTACTACTACTGCAACTACTACTACTATGACTACTACTACCACTACTACTATAACTGCTACTCCTACTGCAACTATTAGCACAACTACTACACTACAACTACAACAATTACTACTGCTCCTCCTCCTCCTACTGCTGCTACTATTACTACCCTGACTACTACTACTGTTGCTACTATTACTACTTTGACTACTACTACTCGTACTACTACTTCTACTACTATTCCTTCCCCTACATGTTTTACTACTACTACTCGCACTACTACCACTACTACTACTAATACAACTACAATAACCACTACTACTACTACTACTACTACTACTACTTCTACTTCTACGACTACTACTACTACTAGTATTACTACCACAACTACTACTGCTATTCCTACTTCTACAACCGCTACTACTACTAGTACTGCTACTACAACTACTGTTGTTGCTGTTGCTGCTATTGTGTCTATCACTACTACTACTGTTACTACTACTACTCCTATTGCTACTATAATTTTTGCTAATACAATGACTGCTAGTACTATTACTACTACTGCTATTGCAACTACTGCTGTCGTTTCTACTGCTATTGTGATGATTATTACTGCTATTAATACTACTGCTACTCCTATTGCTTCAACTATTACTGCTACTACTACTACCACTACTACTGCTGTTGTTGTTACTGCTACTAATACAGCTACTACGACCACTACTATTACTACCACTGCGGCTACTACTACTACTACTGCTACTGCTACTACTACAATAACTACTACTACTAATACTACGACAACTAATACCACTACTGCTGCTGTTGCTGTTGCTGCCACTGCTATTGCTGCTACTGCTACTAATACTACTACTACTACAATAACAACTACTAGTGCTACTATTTCTGCGACTACTTCTACACTACTACTTCTGCCACTACTACTGCAACTACTATTGCAACTATAGCTACTACTAGTGCTATCGCTACTACTCTTGCTACTACTATTGCGACTACTGCTGCTACTACTTCAACTACTTATACTACCACTGCTACTCTAGCTACTACTACTACTACTACTACTACTACTACTAGTACAACTACTACTACTACATCTTCTGCTAGTTCTACTAGTACAACTACTACTACTGTTATTAGTACTACTACTCTTATGACTGTTACTACTACTACTACTTCTGTCACTACAACTACTGCTTGTCAAACTCATACTACTACTACTGCTACTAGTATTACTACGAATACTATCACAGCTACTACTACCACCTCTACTACCATTATTGCTGCTATTGCTACTACTAGTTCTGCTACTACATTCATGACTGCTACTACTACTACCTCTACTATTGCTGCAACTACAATGCCTACAACAACAACAACTACTACTACTATTACTCCAACTACTACTACTACCACGATTACTACAACTA
>RXID01010683.1:440-12709 GCA_005019695.1 Trichopus zeylanicus subsp. travancoricus
TAGTAGTAGTTCTAGTAGTTGTAGTTGTAGTATTATTTGCAGTAGTAGTTATAGCACTTGCTGTAGTAGTAATAGTAGTAGTCATAGCAATAGGAGGAGCTGTAGTAGTAGTAGGAGTAGTAATTGTAGTAATAGGAGCAGTAGTAGGAGAAGCAATAGAAGTAGTAGTAGTAATAGTTCTAGAAGAAGTAGTAGTAGTCGTAGTTGTTGTTGTAGTAGTAGAAGTAGTGGTAGTAATAATTGTAGCAGTAGAAGTAGGTGTCGGAGTAGAGGAAGTAGTAGTAGTAGTTGTTGTTGTTGTTGTTGTAGGAGTAGTAGTAGTAGTAATTGAAGTAGTAGCAGAAGTAGCAATAACAATAGTAGAAGTAATAGTAGGACTAGTAGTTGTAGTAGCAGAAGTAGTAGTCACAGTACTAGAAGTCGTAGTACTAGTATTAGCAGTAGAAGTAGTAGTAGTGGTAACAGTAATAGAAGGAGTTGAAGTTGTAGTAGTAGCAGTAGTAGTAGCAAAAATAGTTGTAGTGGTAGTAGTAGTAGTAGCAGCAGTAGTAGTAGAAGTCGTAGTAGTAGTAATCAAAGTAGTAGTAGTAGTAGTAGTAGTAGTAGCAGCAGTAGCAGTAGTTGGGAGTAGTGGTAGTTGTCATTGTAGTAGTTGTAGTAGTAGTAGTAAAAGTAGTAATAGTAGAAGCAGCAACAACAGTTGTAGATGTAGCAGTAGTTGTGGTGGTTGTATTAGTGGCCAAAGTAGTAGTAGTCATAGTAGTAGTAGTAGAAGCAGCTGTAGTAATAGAAGAAGTAGTAGTAATAGCAGTAATAGTAGTAGTAGTGGTACCAGAAGTAGTATTAGTGGCAGTAGAGTAGTAGTAGTAGTCGTAGCAGAAGTAGTATTAGTAGCCGTAGAAGTAGTAGTAGTAGTAATAGTGGCAGTACTCGCAGTTGTAGCAGTAATACTAGTAGTAGCAGTAGAAGTAGCAGCAGCATATGTAGTAGCAATAGTAGTAGTAGTTGTAGTAGTATTAGTAGTAGTTGTGGTGGTAGTAGCTATTGCAGCAGTAGGAGCAGCAGCAGCAGTAGTAGTAGTTGCAACTAAAGTTGTACTAGTAGTTCTAATAGTGGGTAGTAGCAATAGTAGTAGTATTAGGAGTAGTAATAGTAGCAGTTCTAGCAGTAGTGGCGGTAATACTAGTAGTTACAGAAGAAGTAGCAGCCCCATCTGTCATAGCAATAGTAGTAGTTGTTATAGTAGTATTAGTAGTAGTAGTAGTCGTAGTAGTTGTTGCAGCAGTTAGAGTAGTAGTAGTAGTAGTAGTAGCTGTAGAAGTAGTAGTTATTGTAGTAGTAGTATTACTATTAGTAGTAGTAGTAGTATCAGCAGTATTAGTAGTAATAGTATTACTATTTATGGTAGAAGTAGTAGTAGTACCAGAGGTAGTAGTAGTGGGAGAAGTAGTAGTAGTAGCAGTAATCATAATAGTATTAGTAATAATTGTAGATGCAGAAGTAGTTGTAGTAGAAGTAACAGAAGTAGCAGTTGTAGTATGAGAGGTAATACTAGTATGAGTAGTAGTAATTGTTGTAGAAGTAGTAGTAGTGGTAGTTGTAGAGATAGAAGTTGTAGTAGTAGTAGTAATAGTAGTAGCAGCAACAATTGAGGCAGTAGTAGTAGCGGTAGCAGCAACAGCAATAGCCGTAGTAGAATAGTAGTAGTATTTGTTATTGTAGCAGTAGTGGCAGGAGTGGTAGCAGTAGCCATAGTTGTAGTAGTAGGAGCAGTAGTAGTAGGAGTAATAGTAGTAGTAGTAGTAATAGTAGCAGTAGTCATAACAGTAGTAGTAAAAGTAGTAGTAATAGTAGTAGTAGTAATAATAGTAGCAATTGTAGCAATAGTAGAAGTAGTAGTAATAGTAGCCATAGTTGTAGTAGTAGGAGCAGTAGTAGTAGGAGTAATAGTAGTAGTAGTAGTAATAGTAGCAGTAGTCATAACAGTAGTAGTAAAAGTAGTAGTAATAGTAGTAGTACTAATAATAGTAGCAATTGTAGCAATAGTAGAAGTAGTAGTAATAGTGGTTGTAGTAGTGGTAGTAGTAGTAGCAATTGTAGTGGTAGTAGTAGTAGTATAGTAGTGGAGTAATAGTAGTAGTAGTAGGAGGAGGAGGAGGTGGAGTATTTATTGTAAAAGTTGTAGTAGTTGTTGTTGTGGAATTAGTAGTGGTGGTAATAGTAGCTATAGTAGTTCAGGTAGGAGTAGTAATAGTTGTAGTAGCAGGAATTGTGGCAGTAGTAGAAGTGGTAGCGGCAACAACAATAGTAGTTGTATAGTAATAGCCGTAGTAGTAGTTGTAGTCGTAGTGGCAAGAGTGATAGCAGTAGTCGTAGTTGTAGGAGTAGGAGTAGCAGTAGTAGAAGTAATAGTAGTAGGAGTAATAGTAGTAGTAGTAGTAATATTAGCAGTTGTAGTAACAGTAGTAGTAATAGTAGTAGTAATAGTAGTAGTAGTAGTAGTAGTAGTAGTAATAGTAGTAGTAATCGTAGCAGCAGCAATGGTTGGCAGTAATTGTAGTAGTAGTAGCAGTATAGTAGTAGGAGTCATAGTAGTAGTACTAGTAGTAGTATGAGTAGTAGGAGTATTTGTTGTAGAAGTAGTAGTTTTAGTAATAGTCATCATTGTTCTTGTATCAGCAATAGTAGTAGCAATAGCAGCAGTAGTAGTAGTAGCAGCAGCTGTAGTGGTAGCAGTAGTAGCTGAAGTAGTAGCAGCATTAGTGGTAGTTGTAGAAGTAGTAGTAGTAGTAGCAGTAGTAGCAGTAGTGATAGTAGTTGTAGTAGTTGCAGTAGTAGCAGTTGTTGTAGTAGGAATAGAATTAGTAGTAGTAGTCGCTATAGTGGTAGTTGTAGTAGGTGAAGTTGTTGTAGTAGTAGTAACAGTAGTAGTAGTTGTAGTAGTTATAGTAGTAGCAGTAGTACAAGTTGCACTTGTAGTAGTAGCAGTAGTTGCTATAGTAGTAGTAGTTGCTGGAGTAGTAGTAGTAGTAGCTTATGTTATTGGAGTACTTGTCACCGAAGTAGTAGTAGTAGTAGTGGTGGTGGTGGTGGTAGTAATAGTAGTAGTAGTAGTAGCAGCAGTAGTAGCAGTTGTTGTTGTCGCCAGACTGATAGTAGCAGTAATAGTTGTATGAGTAGTAGTAGGAGTAGTACTATTAGTCGAAGTTGTAGCAGTCGCAGTAGTAAGAACAGTAGCTATAGTAGAAGTAGGAGTAGTAGTAGTGGTAGTAGCAGAACGAGTAGTAGTAGTAGCAGTAGCAGGAGTAGCGATAGTTGAAGTAGCTGTAGTCAAAGTAGTAGTAGTAGCAGAAGTAGTAGTAGTGCTAGCAGTAGTTGTTATACTATTTGTAGTAGTTAAGGTAGAAGAAGTAGTAGTAGTAGTAGTAGTAGTAGTAGTAGTCGTCAAAGTAGTAGTAGTAGTAGTTGTTGTCGTAGTAGTAGTAGCAGCAGCAGCAGTAGTAGTAATGGTCATAGTAGTAGCAACAGTAAGAGTAGTAGTGGCAGTAGTAGATGTTGTAGTAGAAGTTATTATGGTATTAGTTTTAGTTGAAGTTGTTGTGGGAATAATAGTTGTAGTAGCAGGAGTAGGAATAGGAGATGTAGGAGTGGTAGTAGTAGTAGTTGTAGTGGTAGTTGTAGTAGTCATAGTAGTAGGAGCAAGACTAGTAGTAGAGATGTACTAGTAGCAGCAACAACAGTAGTAGTAATAGGAGTAGTTGTAGTGGTGGCAGTAGCAGTAGCGCAAGTGGTAGTAGTAGAAGTAGTAATAGTAGTAGTAGTAGCACTAGTAGCAGCAGTAGTATTAGTAGTAGTAGCTATAGCAGTTCCAGTAGCAATGGTAGTAATAGTAATAATAGAAGGAGTTGCAGTAGTTGTATTAATAGAAGGGGCTGTAGTAGTAGTACTAGTAGCAGTAGTAGCTGCTCTAGCTGTAGTAGTAGATGTAGTAGTAGCAGCGGGAATCATAGTGGCAGTAGTAGCAGTAGTAGAAGTCGTAGTGGCAGTAGTAGCTGTAGTAACGTTAATATCAGTAGTTGTAGGAGCAGTAGTAGCAGTAGTAGCTATAGCAGTAGTTGTTGTTGTAGTAGTAGCAGTAGCGAAATTAGCAGTTGCAGCAATAGTACTATTAGTAGGAGCAGCTGTCGTAGTAGCAGTAGCACTGGCAGTAGTAGCAGTTGCATTAGTAGTAGTAGTATTAGCAATAGTAGTATTAGAAGTAATAATGGTAGCAGCAGCAGTACTAGTTGGGGTAGTAGAAGTGGTAGTGGTAGCCACAGTAGTAGTAGTAGTAGTAGTAGTAGTAGTAGTAGTAGTAGTAGTAGTAGTAGTAGTAGTAGTAGTAAGAGCAGCAGCAACAGCAGTAGTAGTAGTTGTTGTTGTAGTAGTAGAAATAATAGTAGCCCTCGGAGTAGCAGTAGTAATAGTAATAGCAATAGTAGTAGTAAAAGTAGAAGTTGTTATAGTTGCAGTAGTAGCAGCAGCAGTAGTAGTAGTGTTAGTAGCAGTAGTTGTAGTAGTAGTTGAAATAGTATTAGTTGCAAAAGTAGTAGTAATATCGATAGTAGTAGTAGCTTAATAAGTAGGAGGAGTGGTAGTAGAATAAGCAGCAGTAGCAACGTTACTACTAGTAGTAGTACTAGTGGTGGTAGTAGCAGTAGCATAAAAAGCAGTAGCAACAGCAATAATAGTAGCATCTGTAGTAGTAGTAGTGGTAGTATTGGCAGCATTAGTTGTAGAAGTAACCGTAGTCGCAGTAGTAGTAGTAGCATTAGTGGTTGTAGTAGTTGTAGTAGCAGCAATAGTAGTAGTAGATTAGCAGCATTAGTTGTAGAAGTAACAGTAGTCGCAGTAGTATTAGTAGCATTAGTGGTTGTAGTAGCAGTAGTAGTTGCAATAGCAGTAATAATTGTAGCAGTGGTAGTAGTAGTAGTAGTAGCAGTAGCAACAGTAGTAGTAGTAGGAGCCACTATTGCAGTAGCAGTTGTGGTGGCAGTAGTAGTAGTAGTAAAAGTAGTAGCAGCAGCATTAGCTGCCACAGCAGTAGCAGTAGTAGCAGTAGTTGTTATTGTATAAGCAGTAGTAGCAGTGGTAGTAACAGTTGTTCTCGTAGTAGTACCCACTGTAGTAGTAGTGGCAATTATAGAAGTAGTTGTAGTAGGAGTAGTAGTTGTTGTCGTTGTAGCAGTAGGAGTATTGGTAGTAGTAGTAGTAGTAGTAGTAGTAGTAATTGTAGTAGCAGTAGAAGTAGCAATAGCAGGTGTAGCAGTAGTAGTAGTGGTAGTAGTAATAGTAGCGACAGTA
Organism: Trichopus zeylanicus subsp. travancoricus; assembly: GCA_005019695.1. Lineage (NCBI taxonomy): Eukaryota > Viridiplantae > Streptophyta > Magnoliopsida > Dioscoreales > Dioscoreaceae > Trichopus > Trichopus zeylanicus. The sequence continues at coordinate 5,784 of RXID01010683.1, forward strand.
GTAGCTGCAGCAAAAGCAGTAGTAGAAGCAGTGGTAGTCGTTGTGGAAGTAGTAGTAGTAGTAGTAGTACTCGTTTTGTAGCAGTAGCAGTTGTCGAAGTAGTAGTGGTAGTAGCAACAACAATAGTGTTAGTAATAGTAGTGGCGATAGTAGTGCTAGTAGTTGTGGCAATTATAGTAATAGCGGTTAAAGTAGTAGAAATAGCAGAAGTTATTATTGTGGCAAAAGTATTAGTAGCAATAGAAGAAAGAGCAACATCAGTAGTAGCAATTGTAGAAGTAGCAACAGCAATAGCAGTTGTAGCAGTAGTAGTAGTTACAGTAGTAGCAGTAATAGCAATAGTCATGCTAGTGGTAATCATCGTAGTAGTAGTAGCAGGAGTAGTAGTAGTAGTAGCTGTAGTAGTAGAAGTGGTAGTAGTAGTAGTAGTTACAGTAGTAGCAGTAATAGCAATAGTCATGCTAGTGGTAATCATCGTAGTAGTAGTAGCAGGAGTAGTAGTAGTAGTAGCTGTAGTAGTAGAAGTGGTAGTAGTAGTAGTAGTAGTAGTCATAGTATTAGTAGTAGTAGTATTGGTATCAGTAGTGCATGTAATAGTAGTAGAAGTAGAAGTAGTTGGAGTAGTTGCAATAGTAGTGCTAGTAGTTGTCGTAGTCGCAATTGTAGAAGTAGGAGTTGTTGTTATAGTCCTAGTAGTAGTAGTAGCAGGAGTAGTGGGAGTAGTAGTTGTAGTAGCAATAGTAGTAGCACTTATAGTAGTAGTAGTAGTAGTAGTAGGAATAGTAGTAGTAGAAGTAGTAGTAGTAGTATTATTGGTAGGAGTAGTAGTAGCAGCAGTAGTAGAAGTAGTAGGAGTAGTAGTAGTAGTCATAGTTGTAGCAGTAGTTGCAGTAGTGTAGTAGTTGTAGTAGTAGTAGTAGTTGTTGTTGTAGTAGTAGTCGTAACAGTAGCATTACTAGTACTGATAGTAGAAGTAGTAGATAGTAGTAGGAGTAGTAGCAGTATTAGCAGTTGTAATTGGAGAATTTGTAGCAATGGTAGTAGTAGTAGTAATAGTCGTAGTAGTAGGAGTAGTAGAAGTTGCAATAGGAGCAGTGGTAGTAGTCATTGGAGTATTAGTAGTATTGGTTGTAGTAATAGTAGTAGTAGGAGTAGTAGTAGTTGCAGTTGTAGTAGTGGTAATGGTTGTAGCAGTTGTAGTAATATTAGTAATGGTAATAGTGGTAGTTGTTGGAGTAGTAGTAATTGTAGCAGAAGCAGCAGCAGCAGCAATAGTAGTAGTATTAGTAGTAGTAGTTGTTGTTGTTGTTGTAGTAGTAGCATTAGTAGCAAAAGTGGTAGAAGTAGATGTAGTATCAGCAGTTGTGGTAGCAATAGAAGTAGCAGTAATAGTAGTAGCAATAGTAGTGGTGATAGCAGTGGTAGTTGTAGTTATAGCAGCAGTAGCAGTAGCAGTAGTATTTGTAGTTGCAGTAGCAGTAGTAGTAGTACTAGTAGTTGTTGTAGTAGTAGTAGTAGCAGTAGTGGCAGTAGTAGCAGTAGTAGTAGTAGTAGTAGCAGTAGTAGTTGTTGTAATTGTAGCAGCAGCAATTGTAGTAGTCGCAATAGTTGTAGCAGTAGCAGGAGGAGCAGTAGTGTTAGTTCCAATAGTGGTAGTAGTAGAAGTAGCAGTAGTAGTAGTAGTACTAATAGTAGTAATAGTAGTAGTTGCTTTAATAGTAGTAGTAGTACTAGCGATAGTAGTAGCAGTAGTAATACTAGTACTACTACTACTAGTAGTAGTAGTAACAGTAATAGTAATAATTGTATAAGTTGTTATAGAGGTAGTGAAGTCGCAGTAGTAGAAGTAGTTGTAGTAGCAATAGAAGGAGTAGTAGTTGTAATGGTAGCAGCGCGGCGATATCATTAGTAGTAGTACTATTATTAGTAGTAGTAATAGTTGTTGTTGTAGTAATAGTAGAAATAGTAGTATTAGTAGTCATGGTGGTAGTAGTGGCAACAATATTAGTAGCTGTTGTAGTTGTAGTAGTAGTGGTAGTAGTAGCAATAGTAGAAGAAGTAGCAATAGTAGGTTGTTGTTGTAGTAGTAGTATTAACAGTAATAGTAATAGTTGTACAAGTTGTTGTAGTGGTAGTGAAGTCGTAGTAGTAGAAGTAGTTGTAGTAGCAATAGAACAAGTAGTAGTTGTAATGGTAGAAGCAACAACAACATCGTTAGTAGTAGTACTATTATTAGTAGTAGTAATAGTTGTTGTTGTGGTAGCAGTAGAAATAGTAGGATTTGTAGTCATAGTGGTAGTAGTCACAACAATGTTAGTAGCTATTATAGTAGTAGTAGTAGTAGTAGTAGTCACAATAGTAGATGAAGTAGCAATAGTAGAAGTAGTAGTAGTAGTAGTAGCAATAATAGGAATAGCAGTAGGAGCAGTAGTAATAGCGGTAGCAGTAGTAGTCGTAGTAGTTATTGTAGCAGTAGTAGCAGTTGTAGAAGTAGTAGTAGTAGTAGTAGTCATAGTAGCAGTAGTTATAGTATTAATAGCCATAGTAGTACTAGTAGTAGAGGTAGTTGTAGTAATAGCAGTTGTTATTGTCAAAGTAGAAGTTTTAGTAGAATTAGCAGCACGAGTAGTAGCAGTTGTAGTAGAAACAGTTGTAGTTGTCGTAGTAGCAGTGGTCGTAGGAAAAGTTGTAGTAGTAGTAGTATTAGTACTAGTAGTAGTAGGAGAAGTAGTGGAAGTAGTAGTAATAGTAGTAGGAGTAGTAGTAGTAACAGTGATATTAGTAGTAGTGGCAGTAGCAGCATTAGTAGCAGTAGTAGCAGCAGTTGTAGCAGTAGTGGCAGTAGCGGTAATAATTGTATCAGTAACAGTAATTGTTGTTTTAGAAGTAGCAATAGTAGTTGTAGTAGTAGTAGTAGTTGTTGCAGTTATAGAACTAGTAGTTGCAGTAGCAGTACTAGTAGCAATAGTAGTGGTAGTAGTAATCATGGCAATAGTAGTAGGAGTAGTAGTAGTAGAAGTCGTAGTAGTAGTAGCTAAAGTAGTATTAGTGGTGGTAGTAGTAGTTATTGTTGTAGTAGTAGTAGTAGTAGTATTGGTATCAGTAGTAGTAGTAGTATCAGTAGTAGTACTAGCAATAGTAGTGGTAGTAGTTGCATCAACAGCAGTAGGAGTAGCAGTTGTAGTAGTAGTGGTAGTACTAGTAGCAACAACAGTAGTAGTAGAAGTAGTAGTAATAGTATTAGTAGTAGCAGTAGTAGCAGTAGCTGTAGTAGTGGGTGTAGTTGTAGTAGTAGCTATAAAAGTAGTTGCAGCAGGAGTAGTAGTAGCTGTTGTAGTGGCTGAAGTTATAGCGCGAGTAGTTGCGGTTGTAGTAGTAGTAGCAATAGTAGTGGTAGTAGTAATCATAGTAGTAGTAGTAGTAGATGGAGTAGTAGTAGTCGTATTCGTAGTAGTTGTGGTGGTAGTAGTAGTAGTTATTGTAGTAGTAGCAGTAGTAGTAGTATTGGTATCTGTTGTTGTAGTAGTAGTGTTAGTAGTGGTAGTAGTAGTAGGAGTAGCAGTAGTTATAGTTGTAGTAGTAGGTAGTAGTTGTTGTAGTAGTAGTAGTAGTTACCGTAGTGGTAGTAGTAACAGTAGTAGTATTTTTAATAGTCATAGTACTACTAGTAGTAGCTGTAGTCATAGAAGTAGTAGTGATAGTAGTAGTAGTATTAGTAATAGTAGTAGTAGTAGTAGTAGTAGTAGCATCAGCAGCAGTAGTAGCAGGAGTAGTTGTAGTTGCAGTTGTACTAGTAGTAGAAGTAGTAGTAGTGGTTGTAATAGGAGTAGTAGTAGCAGTAGCAGTAGCGGTAGCGGAAGGAGTGATAATTGTGGTAGCTGTAGCAGTAGTTGTAGTAGCAGTACTAGTAGGAGTAGTAGTGGTACTAGTGGTAGTAGTTGTAGTAGTTGCAATGGCAATAGCAATAGGAGCACTAGTTGTAGTTGTAGTAGTAGTAGTTGTTGTTGTTCTTATAATAGTAGTATTAGCAATAGTAGTAGAAGTTATTGTTGTTGTTGTAACAACAGTAGTATGATTTGGAGTAGTAGTAGTAGCTGTAATAATATTAGTACTAGTTGTTGTAATAGTAGTGGCACGAGTTTGTGTAGTAGTTGTAGTAGTACGAGTAGTACTTGTAAAAGTAGTTGTTGTAGCAGTAGTAGTAGGAGTAGGAATAGTAGTAGTCGTAGTAGTAGTGTTAGTATAATGGTAGTAGTAGTAGTAGTAAGAGTGATAATAGTACTAGTAGTGGTCGGAGTAGTAGTAGTAGGAGTAGCAGCCACAGTAGGCATAGTAGTAGTTGTAGTTGTATTAGTATTAGTAGTAGTAGTAGTAGCAGAAGCAATAGAGTAGTAGTATTGGTGGTGGTGGTAGTAGTAGTAGTAGTAGTAGTAGTAGTAGTATTATTGGTAGGAGTAGTAGTAGCAGCAGTAGTAGAAGTAGTAGGAGTAGTAGTAGTAGTCATAATTGTAGCAGTAGTGGCAGTAGTGTAGTAGTTGTAGTAGTAGTCGTAACAGTAGCATTACTAGTACTAGTAGAAGCAGTATTAGCAGTTGTAATAGGAGAATTTGTAGCAATGGTAGTAGTAGTAGTAATAGTCATAGTAGTAGGAGTAGTAGAAGTAGCAATAGGAGTAGTGGTAGTAGTCATTGGAGTATTAGTAGTATTGGTTGTAGTAATAGTAGTAGTAGGAGTAGTAGTAGGAGTAGTAGTAGTTGCAGTTGTAGTAGTGGTAATGGTTGTAGCAGTTGTAGTAATATTAGTAATGGTAATAGTGGTAGTTGTGGGAGTAGTAGTAATTGTAGTAGAAGCAGTAGCAGCAGCAATAGTAGTAGTATTAGTAGTAGTTGTTGCTGTTGTTGTTGTAGTAGTAGCATAAGTAGCAAAAGTGGTAGAAGTAGACGTAGTATCAGCAGTTGTGGTAGCAGTAGAAGTAGCAGTAATAGTAGTAGCAATAGTAGTGGTGATAGCAGTGGTAGTTGTAGTTATAGCAGTAGTAGCAGTAGCAGTAGTATTTGTAGTTGCAGTAGCAGTAGCAGTAGTAGTAGTTGTTGTAGTAGCAGTAGTAGCAGTAGTGGCAGTAGTAGCAGTAGTAGTAGTAGTAGTAGCAGTAGTTGTTGTTGTAATTGTAGCAGCAGCAATTGTAGTAGTCGCAATAGTTGTAGCAATAGCAGGAGGAGCAGTAGTGTTAGTTCCAATAGTGGTAGTAGTAGAAGTAGCAGTAGTAGTAGTAGTACTAATAGTAGTAGTTGCCGTAATAATAGTAGTAGTAGCACTAGTAGTAGTAGTACTAGCGATAGTAGTAGTAGTAGTAGTACTAGTACTACTAGTAGTTGTAGTAGTAGTAGTAGTTGTAGTAGTAGTAGTAACAGTAGTAGTAATAGTTGTATAAGTTGTTATAGAGGTAGTGAAGTCGCAGTAGTAGAAGTAGTTGTAGTAGCAATAGAAGGAGTAGTAATTGTAATGGTAGCAGCGCGGTGACATTGTTAGTAGTAGTACTATTATTAGTAGTAGTAATAGTTGTTGTAGTAATAGTAGAAATAGTAGTATTAGTAGTCATAGTGGTAGTAGTAGCAACAATATTAGTAGCTGTTGTAGTTGTAGTAATAGTAGTAGTAGTAGCAATAGTAGAAGAAGTAGCAATAGTAGGTTGTTGTTGTTGTAGTAGTAGTAACAGTAATAGTAATAGTTGTACAAGTTGTTGTAGTGGTAGTGAAGTCGTAGTAGTAGAAGTAGTTGTAGTAGCAATAGAACAAGTAGTAATTGTAATGGTAGAAGCAACAACAACATCGTTAGTAGTAGTACTATTATTAGTAGTAGTAATAGTTGTTGTTGTGGTAGCAGTAGAAATAGTAGGATTTGTAGTCATAGTGGTAGTAGTCACAACAATATTAGTAGCTATTATAGTTGTAGTAGTAGTAGTAGTAGCAATAGTAGATGAAGTAGCAATAGTAGAAGTAGTAGTAGTAGTAGTAGCAATAATAGCAATAGCAGTAGGAGCAGTAGTAATAGCGGTAGCAGTAGTAGTCGTAGTAGTTATTGTAGCAGTAGTAGCAGTTGTAGAAGTAGTAGTAGTAGTAGTAGTATTCGTAGTAGCAGTAGTTGTAGTATTAATAGCCATAGTAGTACTAGTAGTAGAGGTAGTTGTAGTAATAGCAGTTGAAGTAGTTGCAGTAGCAGCAGTTATTGTCAAAGTAGAAGTTTTAGTAGCATTAGCGGCAAGAGTAGTAGCAGTTGTAGTAGAAACAGTTGTAGTTGTCGTAGTAGCAGTAGTTGTAGTATTAATAGCCATAGTAGTACTAGTAGTAGAGGTAGTTGTAGTAATAGCAGTTGAAGTAGTTGCAGTAGCAGCAGTTATTGTCAAAGTAGAAGTTTTAGTAGCATTAGCGGCAAGAGTAGTAGCAGTTGTAGTAGAAACAGTTGTAGTTGTCGTAGTAGCAGTAGTTGTAGTATTAATAGCCATAGTAGTACTAGTAGTAGAGGTAGTTGTAGTAATAGCAGTTGAAGTAGTTGCAGTAGCAGCAGTTATTGTCAAAGTAGAAGTTTTAGTAGCATTAGCGGCAAGAGTAGTAGCAGTTGTAGTAGAAACAGTTGTAGTTGTCGTAGTAGCAGTAGTTGTAGTATTAATAGCCATAGTAGTACTAGTAGTAGAGGTAGTTGTAGTAATAGCAGTTGAAGTAGTTGCAGTAGCAGCAGTTATTGTCAAAGTAGAAGTTTTAGTAGCATTAGCGGCAAGAGTAGTAGCAGTTGTAGTAGAAACAGTTGTAGTTGTCGTAGTAGCAGTAGTTGTAGTATTAATAGCCATAGTAGTACTAGTAGTAGAGGTAGTTGTAGTAATAGCAGTTGAAGTAGTTGCAGTAGCAGCAGTTATTGTCAAAGTAGAAGTT
>RXID01010685.1:516-17234 GCA_005019695.1 Trichopus zeylanicus subsp. travancoricus
AACAACAGCAGCAGTAGCAGTAGTAGTTATAGCAGTAGTGGCAGTCTCAATAGTAGTAGTTGTGGTAGCAGCAGCAGTTGTAGTAGTAATAGGAGCAGTAATAGTAGTAATTGTAGTAGCAGTACTAGTAGAAGTAGCAGTTGTAGTAGCAGTAGCTGCCGCAGTGGTTGTAGTTGTTACAGTAGAAGTATTAGTAGTAGTTGGAGTAGTTGTTGCTATAGCTGTTGCAGTAGTAGTAGTAGTAGTCGTAGCTGAAGTGGTAGTAGTAGAAGTATTAGTTGTATAAGGAGCAGTAGTATGAGTGGTAGTAGTAGTAGCAGTAGTAGTTGTAGCAGTAGGTCTAGTAATAGCAATAGTATTAGCGGTAGCTGTAGTAGCAGTAGTAGGAGTAGCAGCAGTATCAATAGTAGTTGCAGTAGCAGAACAAGTAGTAGCAGCGGTAGTAGCAGTAGTGGTAGTAGTAGTGGTAGGAGTAGTAGTAACAGCAATAGTAGTAGTAGTAGTAGCAGTAGTAGTTGTTGTAGTAGTAGTTGTAGTAGTAATAGTAGTAGTAGTAGTAGTAGTAGTAGTATTAGTAGTAGTAATAGTAGTATTTGTTGGAGTAGTAGTAGTGCTAGTAGTAGTAGTTGTAGTAGTAGTGTAAGAGTAGCAGCAGTAGCAGTAGTAGTAGAGATAGTAGTAGTAGCAATAGTAGCAGTACTAGTAGTTGTAGTTGTTGTAGTAGTAGAAGTAGAAGTAGTTGTTGTAGTTACCATAGTAGTAGTAGTACTAGGAGTAGTAGCAGTTGTTGTTATTGTTATTGTAATCATTGTAGTGGCAATAGTAGCAGAGGTAGTAGTTGAAGCAATCGTAGATATAGTTGCAATAATGGTAGTAGAGGTAGTAGTAGTAGTAGTAATTGTGTTAGTAGTAATACTAGTAGCAGCAGCAGTACTATCAATGGAGTAGCAGTAGTTGTAGTGCCAAAAGTAGTAGTAGTAGTAACAGTAGTGAGAGTAGTAGTACTAGTAGCTGTAGTAGCAGAAGTAGCAGATGTAGTAGTAGTAGCGCTAGTAGTAGTAGTAGTAGTAGTAGTAGTAATAGTAGTAGTGATTGTAGTTGTTGTTGTAGTGGTGGCAATCCTAGTAGTAGTTGTTGTAGTTTTAGTGGACTAGTAGGAGCGGCGGCGGCAGCAGCAGCAGCAACAGTAGTAGTAGAAATAGTAGTAGTAGTAGTTGTTGTTGTAATAATAGTGGAAGTAGCATTAGTAGCAGTAGTAGCAGCAACAACAGTAGCAGTGGCAGCAAAATGACTACTATTAATCCTACTCCTACTCCTACAACTACTACTGTCACTGACAAACGAAATGTCCGAAGAATGGCTATCCTGGAACAACTAAGCCTCCCTGCAAATTATGATGTTCTATCTATGCAGGAAGGAGAAGCGCAAAGCGACGCCATCTTTAGCGTTTCCGAAGGGGAGGATGGAACACCGAATGTTTCTACAGAAGTCGCCAATGGTTAACATCATATCAGGGATCACATATACGAGCTGGCTACCCCTGGTAAGGTCTACTTCCATGGTGGCTAAGATCGATCTGTCTCCTCTACTCATACGCCAACTACTACTACTACTACCACTTACGCAACTGCTGGTACTATTATTACTACTTCTACACCTATTCTTGCTCTTACTACTACTACTACTACTCTGGCTCCTGCTCCTACCACACGTACCCCTAATCTGGTTGTTATTGTTGCTGCTGCTACAACTTTTGCTACCACTACTGCTACTACTATTTTCGCAACTTCTGCTGCTGCTCCTACTACTACAACTAATACTACAACTACTACTACTAGTACTCTTAGTACTACTTGTCCTATTACTGCTACCACTACTACTGCTTCTACTACTACTCTTACTGCTACTGATGCTACTTTTGCTGCTATTGCTAATACTACAATTGCTACAACTGCTACTGCTGCTACAAATACTACTACTACTACTATTGCTACTACTACTACTATTACTGTTGTGGCTACTACTATGACTACTACTATACCGCTTCTACTTCTACTACTACTACTAATACTAATACAACTGCAACTACTTGTACAACTACTACTGCTGTTACTCCTCCTATTACTACTACTCCTCATACTACAACTACTATTACTATTACTAATACTACTACTACCATTACAACTACTACCACAACTTCAACTACTACTATTCCTCCTCCTAGTCCTACTACTGCTACTACTCCTACACCAACTCGTACTACTACTACTACAACTACTAGTACTAAAACTACTATTACAACAACAACTTATACTACTACCATAACTACAACTATCACTCCAATTGCTACTGCTATAGCAACTACTACAACTACTACACCTACTACTACTACAGCTACTACAACTATAACTCCTTCCGCTATTGGTACTACAACTACTATTGCTACTCTTATTACCACCACCATTGCTACTACTACTACTAATACAACAACTAATGCTACTGCTATTGCTACTACTACTACTAGTACAATTGCAACTACTACTACTCCTACTACAGCTACTACTACTACTACTAACACTACTACTACAACTATTCTTGCTCCTAGTCCTACTACTACTACTTCTACTCCTACCACTACTATTACAACTGCTACTACAACTCCTACTCTAGCTCCTATTACTACTTCTACTCCTACTACTACTACCACTACTCCAACAACTACTACTCCAATTACGACTACTATTACTAGTACTATTATTGCTACTTTTGCTACTAGTACTACTACTACTACTACTACTACTACTAATACGACTAATAGTACTAATATGACTACAACAACTATTACTACAACTCCTATTATTACTACGACAACAACTACTAGTCCTACTACTATGGCTACTACTTCTAATACAACTACTGGCTGCTACTGCTGCCAATGCAGTTGTTGCTACTACTACTACAACTACATCTACCACTACTTCTCCTACTACTCCTCGTGCTACAACTACTACTAATCCTACTGTACTACTACAACTACTACACCTACTCCTTCTACCAGTACAACAACAACAACAACTACTACTACTACTTCTGCTATTACTTTTACTCCAGCTCCTACTACTACTATTACTACTACCAATACTACTACTGCTTCTACCTGTACTACTGCTACTACTACTCCTCCTATTACTAATAAAACTATTATTACTACTACTACTACTACAATTACTTCTAATGCTACTACTACTACTACAACAACTATTACTATTACCATTACTGTTGCTGCTGCTTTTGTTGCGGGTAACGTAGCTACTACTACAGCTGCTGCTGCTACTACTACTACTACTGCTGCTACAACTACATCTACTACTACTTCTACTACTGATACTACTACTGCTACTACAACTACTACTGCTTCTACTACGACTACTACTACTACTACAACAACTACTGCTTCTACTACGACTACTACTACTACTATTACTTCTACTGCCACTACTGCTACTACTAGAACTACAACTACAACTATTATACATACTACAACTACTACTACAACAACTACTCCTACTACTACTACTGTTGTTGCTGCTGCAACTACTACTACTACTAGTACTACTGTTACTACTACTACTACTACTACTACTACTCCGACTACAACAACTACTCCAATAATTACTACTACTACTCTTGCTACTACTACCGCTACCACTACTACTACTACTACTGCTACTGCTACTGCTAATATGACTACTAGTACTACTACTACTACTACTTCAACTACTACTATTACTGCTACTACTACTACAACTGCTACTACTACTATTACTTCTGCTGTTGCTACTCGTTCTACTACTACCACCACCACTACTACTACTATGACTACTACTACTACTGCTGCTGTTACTTCTACTACTACTACTGCGACTAGAACTACTCTTGCTTATACTACTACTATTACTACTATTACCACCACAAATGCTACTACAACCATGCAACTACTACAACTACTAGTACGAGAATTACTACTACTACTATGCAACTACTATAACTACTAGTATTAGAATTACTACTACTACAACTACAACAATTACTCTGCTAATACTACTGCTACTATTACTACTATTAATACTACTGCTACTCCTACGACTATTATTACTACTACTGCTACTACTAAGATTCCTACTACTGCGACTATTACTTCTACTACTACGATTAATACAAATTCTCCTACTACAACTACTAATATTGTTGTTACTACTAGTCCTACTACTACTCCTACTACTACCACTACTATTACCCCTTCTAATACTACTACTATTACTACTACTGCAACTGTTGTTATAACTACTACTACTATTCCTACTACTACTACATCTGCTATTGCTACTGCTAGTCTACTAATTCTAATGCTACCTCTACTAATACGACTACTACTATTTCTACTACTACAATAGCTACTACTACTACAATAGCTACTACCACTACTACTACTACTACTACAACAACAACTACAACTACGACTACTCTTTCTTTTACTACTACTATGACTATTGCAACTACTACTACTGCTACTACTGCCACTAAGGCAACTATTAGTACTACTACTACTACTACAACTATTACTACTACTACACCTATTACTACTACTACACCTACTACTACTACTACTGCTACTACTACTACTTCTACAATTACTACTATTATTACTATTACTACTACTACTTGTACCAATACTACTACTACTGCTGCTGCTACTACTAGTACTACAACAACTACTACTACTAATACTACTACTATTACTACTACTAATACGACTACTACTACTACTACGACGATGACTACTACTACTGCTGCTGCTGCTACTGCTACTACAACTATGACTACTACTGATATGACTATTACTACTACTGCTACTGCTGCTACTACTACACTACTACTACAAGTAGTACTAGTAGAATTACTACTACTCCTACAACTACTACTATTACGACCACTAATACTACTACTACTCCTACTCCAACTGCTATGACTCCTAATACAACTATTACTACTACTAATACTACTACTACTCCTACAATTGCTACCACAACACCTTCTGCTACTACAACTTCTCCTACTACTATGACTATTGCTACTATTTCTACAATTACTATAAATTCTCCTACGACAACTACTAATACTTTTACTACTCCTACTCCTACTACTACTCTACTACTATATTTCTACTTCTACTAATGCTTCTACTTCTCCTACTCCAACTTCTATTGCTACTATTGCTCCTATTACTACTACAAATATTTTCCCTATGGCAACTACTACTACTACTGCTACTACAACGATTGCTACTATAACTACTACAACAACTACTAGTCTTACTACTACAACTACTACTACTACTACAACAACTACTTCTACCACAACTACTCCTACTCCTGTTCCTGCTACAAGTACTACTAATCCTACTCCGACTACTACTACTACCACTTCTACTCCTTCTACTACTACTACTTGTACAACAACAACAACAACAACTACTACTACTACTACTACGGCTTTTACTCCAACACCTACTACTACTATTACTACTACCAATACTACTACTGCTTCTATTGGTACTACTTCTAATACTACTCGTCCTATTACTGCTATTACTATTACTACCACTACTGCTACTACTACAACTACGTCTAAGGCTACTACTACTACTACTACAACTACTACTACTACGACCATTCCTGCTGCTGCAACAACTGTTGCGGCTACTCCAACTACTGCTACTGCTGCTGCTGCTACTACTACTACTGTTTCTACTACTGCTACTTTTGCACCTATTACTACTACCACTACATCTACTACTACTTCTACTACAGCTGCAACTACTACTACTACAACTAGTATCGCTACTACTATGACTACTAATGCTACTGCTACAACTACTACTACAACTACTACACTTACTACTACTATGACTCCAACTACTACTCCAACTATTGCTGCTTCTACTACTCCGGCTACTACTACAACTCCTACTACTAGTACTACGACTAATACTACTGCTACTTGTACGACTACTACTTCTACTCCTCCTACTGCTACTACTACAATTACTGCCACTGCAACTACTACTACAACAACTACTACTACAATAGCTACTACTATTACTACTACTGCTACAACAACTACTACTACTGCTACTCTCACTTTTACTACTACTATGACTATTACAACAACTGCTGCTGCTGCTACTGCCACTATAGCAACTACTGGTACTACTATTGCAACCACTACTACTACCACTAGTACTACTATTATTGCTACAGCTACTAGTACTAGTACTACTACTACACCTACTACTACTAGTACTATTAGAACAACAACTACTCCTTCGACCAATACTACTACAACTAAAACTACAACTACTACTATTATTACTACTACTAATACTCCTATGACTACTACTACTGCTACTGCTAGTACTACTACACTGCTACTACAAGCACTACTACTCCCACTTCAACTACTACTACTCCTACTGCTACTATTACTACCACTAATACTACTACTACACCTATGACTACTAACACAACTCCTACTACTACCATAGCTACTCCTACTACTATGACTATTACTACTACTACTACTACAATTACTACAAATTCTCCTACCACAACTACTAATACTGCTACTACTCCTACTCCTACTATCTCTACTGCTTTTGCTACCACCACTTCTAATACTACTATTACTAATACTACTACTACTACTACTACTACTACTACTACTACTACTGCTCCTCCTGCTGCTGCTACTACTACTACTACTACTGCTACTACTACTACTACTGCTACTACTACTACTACTGCTACTACTACTACTACTGCTACTACTACTACTACTGCTACTACTACTACTACTACTACTACTACTACTACTACTACTACTACAATGACCACTACTACTACTACTACTACTTTTACAGTTACTACTACTACTCCTACTCCCACTAATACTATTTCGGCTAATAGTACTACTACGATTGCTAATACTACAACCGCTAGTTGTGCTACTACTGCTGCTACTGCTGCTACTGCTACTACTACGATGACTACAACAACAACTACTACTACTATGACTATTAAAACTACTACTACTACTACTGCAATAACAACTACTATTACTACTACTCATGCTACTACTACTACTCCTACTAGTACTACTACTACTACTACTACTACTACTAGTACTACTACTGATACCGAAACTACTACTACTACTACTACTACTCTTACCACTACTACCAAGATTATTACTACTACTACTACTACTAATACTAGTACTACTGCAACTTGTACTATAACTGCAACTACTACTAATACTACTACAACTACTACTACTGCTAATACTACTATTACTATTACTAATACCACTACTACTACTGCTACTGCTACTAATGCTGCTACTGACACTACTACTAATACCACTGCTACTACTACTACTCCGACTACTACTTCTACTACTACTACTGCTACTTTTACTACGACTACTACTACTCCTACTACTATTACTACTACTGTGACAACTTCTCCTACTACTAATTATTATGCAACTACTACTACTATTATAACTTCTCCTTCAACCACATCAACTATGACTACTACTCATGCTACTACTGCTACTACTACTACTACTACAACTACTGCGGCTACCTATACTATTGCTACAACTGTGGCTACTCTCACTGCTAATGCTACTAATACTTCTCCTTTGACAATAACTGCTGCTACTACAACTACTACAACTACTATTACTACAAATACTACTGCAGGTAGTACTACTTCCGCTACTACTACTACTACTACTACTACTACTACTACTACTACTACTACTACTACTAGTACTACTACTACTAGTACTACTACTACTACAACTACTACTACTACTACTAATACTACTACTACTACTACTACTACTACTACTACTACTACTACTACTACTACTACTACTACTACTACTACTACTACTACTACTACTAACTACTACTACTACTACTGCTACTACTACTACTACTACTACTACTGCTACTACTTCTACAACTGCTACTACTGCTACAATGGCTATTACTTGTACTGCTGCAGTTGTTACTACTACTACTACTACTACTACTACTACTACTACTACTACTACTACTACTTGTGCTCCTATTGCTACTGCTGCTATTGCTACTATTGCTATATTTATTTCTACTACTACTACTTCTCCTACTACTGCTACTACTACTACTATGAGTACAACAACTACTACTAATATCGTTGCAATGACTACTACTATTACTACTACTACAACAACAACAACAATTACTACTACTAATAATAGTACTACTACTGATGATGCTGATGATGATATGCTACTACTACTACTACTAGTTTTGCTGCTGCTACTACAACTACTTCTACTACTCCAACAGCTACTACTACTGAAGCTAATACTACTACTACTACTAGTACTACTATGACTGCTACTACTACTACTACTACTACTAGAAGTAGTAGCACTACTATTGGTACAACTACAACTACTACTACTGCTACTGTTACTACTACCAATACTACCACTACTCCTACGACTACTACCACTACTCCTATTGCAACGACTACTACTCCTACTACTATGACTATAACTACTACTAATAGTAGTACTATTACTGATGATGATGATGATGCTGCTGCTACAAGTACGACTACTGCTACTTTTGCTGCTTCTACCACAAATACTTCTACTCCTGCTATTGCTACTTCTACTACTACAACAACTACTACTTTTGAAGCTAATACTACTAGTACTACTAGTACTACTACTACTACTTCTACTAGAAGTAGTAGTACTACTATTGGTACAACTACTACTACTGCAACTATTACTACTGCTACAACTACTATTACCAAGCCTACTACTACTACTACTACTACTACTACTACTACTACTAGTACTTCTACTACTACTACTACTACTAGTACTACTACTTCTACTGCTACATCTACCACTACCATTGCTGGAACTACTACTACTGCTACAACCATTGGTTCTATTACCGTGACTACTGCTCCTATAGCTATTGCTACTACAACAACTATTACCACAATTACTGTTGTTGCAATTACAGCTACCACTATAGCTACTGCTGCTATTACTACTACTACACCTGCCACTACAGCTACTACTACTGCTACTTCCGCTATTAATATTGCTAATCCTACAACTTCTGCTACTACTACTACTACTATACTACTACTGCAACTACAATTACTATAGTACTACTACTGCTGCGAGAACTACTACTACCACTGCTATTACTAATACTACCGCTACTACTACTACTACTACAACTACTACTACTGCCAATAATACTACTACTACTACTATTACTACTACTACTACTGATACTAGTGCTACTTCTATGACTAATGCTACTAATACTACTACTACTACTAGTACTGATACTACTACGATTGCTGCTACTGTTGCTTGTACTACTACTACTACTACTACTACTACTACGACTATTCTA
The DNA here is from genome assembly GCA_005019695.1 of Trichopus zeylanicus subsp. travancoricus. Classification (NCBI taxonomy): domain Eukaryota; kingdom Viridiplantae; phylum Streptophyta; class Magnoliopsida; order Dioscoreales; family Dioscoreaceae; genus Trichopus; species Trichopus zeylanicus. The sequence continues at coordinate 10,082 of RXID01010685.1, forward strand.
CTACTACTACTACTATTGCTGTTGCTTCTTCTACTACTACTCCTCCTACTACTTATCCTACTACTCCTACTACTGCCACTACCTCGGCTACTGGTTCTACAACTAATATTATTTCTACTACTACTACTCCTGCTACTACTGCTACTACTATTGCTATAATTGCTACGACTGCTACTTCTAACACAAATGTTGCTACTACTACTACTACTTCTACTACTACTACTCCCACCACTACTACTCTTGTCGTTGCTACTTCTACTATTACTACTACTACTACTACTACTACTGTTACTACTACGACAGCAACTACAACAACAACTACTACTAATAATACTACTATTTCTACTACCACTACTACTACTTCGGCTACTGCTACTACTACTATTGATGCTACTACAACAACAACAACGACTACTACTGCTACTACTATAATGCCACTACTACTATTACAATGAGTAATACTACTACCACTTCTGCAACAACGATAACAACTTCTTCTATGACGACTACTTGCACTACCGCTACAGCTACTTCTAATACTATAACTGCTACTGCTACAACTACAACTACTACAACTACAACTACTATTACTACAACAACTATTACTACTAATCCTGCTACTACTACTGTTGCTACTACAACTACTACTACTGTTATTACTCAGATTACTACACCTATTACTACTAATAACACTACTACAACAACTACTACTACTATTACTCAAATTACTACAACAATCGCTCCAACTACTTCTACTACTAGCATTTCTGCTACTGCTGCCGCAGCTACTCGTACTTCTCTACTACTAATACTACTACTACTGCTCCTACTACTACTACGACTACTACTACTACTACTATTATTACTTTACTTCTACTACTACGACAACAACTACACTTGCTACTGCTACTACTATAACTAATACTACTACTACCACTGCAAGTACTACTACACAACTACTACAAGTACTACTACTAGAATTACTACTACTCCTACAACTACTACTATTACCACTACTAATACTACTACTACCCCTACTACTACTATCACTACTACCAATACTACTACTACTTCTATGACTACTACCACTACTCCTATTGCAACAACAACTACTCCTACTACTATGACTATTACTGCTACTAATAGTAGTACTATTACGGATGATGATGATGATGATGATGCTACTTCTACTAAACTAATACTACTTTTGCTGCTCCTACTACAACTACTTCTACTCCAGCTATTGCTACTTCTGCTACTACAATAACTACAACTACTGAAGCTAATACTACTAGTACTACTAGTACTACTAGTGCTACTACTACTGGTAGAACTACAACTACAACTACTGTAACTGTTACTACTGCTACAAGTATTAATACTACTAAGGCTACTACTACTACTACCACCAGTACTACTACTACTGCTTCTACTACTACTACTACTACTACTACTACTAGTACACTTACTTCTACTACTATATCTACTACTACCATTTTGGGAACTAATACTACTGCTACTCCTGCTACTGCTACAACTATTGCTTCTATTACCGCGACTACTGCTCCTATAGCTATTGCTACTACAACAACTACTACTATAATTATTGCTGCTGCAATTACTGCTACTACTACAGCTACTGCTGCTATTACTACTGCTACTCCTGCCACTACTACTACTGCTGCTATTACTACTGCTACTACTGTTATTACTATTGCAAATCCAACCACTACTGCTACTACTACTACTACTATACTGCTGCTCCAACTACAACTACTAATAGTACTACTACTGCTACGACAACTAATATTGCCATTGCTATTACTAATACTACTACTACTACTACTACTACTACAACTACTACAACTGCTACGACTGCTACTACTGCTACTACTACTACTACAACTGATACTACTGCTACTTCCATGACTAATGCTACTAATTCTACTACTACTACTACTGATACGACTACTATTGTTGCTACTACTGCAACTACTTCTACTACTACTGCTAGTACTACTGCTACTGCTACTGGTACTATTGCTACTACTACTACTACTACCACTTCTAACACAAATGCTGCTACTACTACTACTACTACAACAACAACAACAAATACTACTACTACTTCCACTACTACTACTGTTGCCCTGCTACTTCTACATTACTACTGCTACTACTACAACAACAACTACAACAACTACTACTACTTCTACTCCTACTATTTCTACTACCACTAGTACTACTCCTGCTACTGCTACTGCTACTATTGATGCTACTACAATAACAACAACAACTACTACTACTACAATGCCACTACTACTATTACGATGAGCAATACTACTACCACTTCTGCAACAACAACAATAACTTCTTCCAGGACTACTACTAGCACTACTGCTACAGCTGCTTCTACTGCTTTAACTACTACTTTAACTACTAGCACTACTGCAATAACTACTACTGATACTGATACTGCTACAACAATAACTACTACTACTCGAACTACTACTTCTACAACTGTTACTACTGCTACAACGGGTATTACTACTACAACTGCTACTACCACAACTACTACTACTTATACAAGTACTACTACTGCTACTATTGCTACAACTACTACTGCTATTACTGTTGTTGCTGCTACTACTACTACCACCACTAATACTCTTACTATTGCTCCTACGACTACTACTACTACTACTACTATTGCTACTATTATTGTTGCAACTACTACTACTACTACCGCTATAACGGCTACTGCTACTACTACTACTACAGTTGTGGCTGCTGCTACTACTACTACTGCTACTACTTACTGCTACTTCTACCACAATGTTGCTAATACTACTACTACTACTACTGTTACTTCTACCACTAATGCTACTGATACTACTACTACTACAACAAGTACTACTACTATTGTAGCTTCTGCTGCTTCTTTCTCCTCCTACTACTACTAACACTATACTACTACTACTCCTACTGTACTATTGCTGCTGCTGCTTCTACTACTACTACTCCTACTACTACTTCTACTCCCACTACTACTGCTTCTACTACTAATACTATTTCTACTACTACTACAACTGCTGCTACTATAGCCACTACTACTAGAACTGCATACTACTGCTACTGCTACTACTACTACTACATCTACTATTGCCACTGTTTTAATATTACTACTACTACTAAGACTCCTTCTACTACTACTATTACTACTACTACTACTACTACTACTACTACTACTACTACTACTACTACTACTACTACTACTACTACTACTACTACTACTACTACTACTACTACTACTACTACTACTACTACTATTACTACTAACACTACTACTACTGCTGCTATTGTTCCTACTACTACTACTACTACTACAATAACAACTTTTACTGCCGCTACTACTACTGCTACTACCAGTGCTGCTACTAGTACTACCACTACTACCACTACTATTACTACATCTACTGCTGTGGCTACCACAACTACTACTTCTGCTAGTACTACTATGACTGTTGCTATTGTTGTTGTTGCTGCTACTACTAGTACTATTGATGCTGTTGCAAATTTTGCTACTTCTACTTTTACAGCTACTACTATAGCTACTATAGCTACTACTACTACTGCTACTACTATGACAACTACTACTACTATAACTATAGCAATTACTACGACTACTACTACAGCTACTACAGCTACTACTATTGCTGCTACTACTTCATCTACTACTACTCCTACAACAGTTCCTACAGCAACTAGAGCTACTAATGCTACTACTGTGACCACTACTACTATAAGTACGACTACTGCTTCTACTACTAAACTACTATTACTACTTCTACTACTACTACTACTACTACTACTACTACTACTACTACTACTACTACTACTACGACTACTAATACTACTACTACTACTACTAACTCTACTCCTACTACTACTACTATGACTCCTAACACTAATACAACAATAATTACTACTTTTACTACTATCCTAACTATAACAACTACTACTACTACTAATTCTACTACTACTACTACTACTACTACTAATTCCACTCCAACTAATACTATTATGACTCCTAATACAAATATAATAACAATTACTACTGCTACTACTACTCTAACTACAACTACTACTACTACTACTGCTAATGCTGTTACACCTCCTACTACTACTGCTGGTACTACTACTCTAACTACAACAATAACTACTACTACTGCTAATGCCGCTACACCTCCTCCTACTACTACTACTACTTCTGCTTCCACTGCTACTACTACCACACCTCCTAATACTATATCTAGAACTACAACTACTACTTCTATAACTGCTAATACTATGACTACAACTAGTACTACTACTCCTACTGTTGCTACTACTATAACTACAACTACTGCGACTACTATGCTACTACTTTTACTACTACCACCACCACTAATACTACTACTACTATAACTACAACTACAACAACAACTACTACTACTACTCATGCCACTACTATTGCTACTACTACCACTACTATAATTACTACTACTACTAATACCACTACTCCTATTGCTACTATTGCTGCTACTGCTTTTGCTACTACAACTGCTATAACTGATAATACTAATACTAATACTACACCTACTACAACTCCTATTACAACAACAACAACAATAACAATAACCACTACTACTGCCACTAAAACTGCTACTACTGCTACTACAACTGCTACTACTACCACTGCTGCTGCTACTTATACTCCTACTGCTACTACTACTATGACTTATACTAAGACAACTAGAATTCCTATTGATACTACTACCCAAACTACTACTACTACTCCTCCTCCTAATAGTCCAACTATAACTTCAACTACTACTACTATTACTATGACTACGAAACCTACTACTGGTACTAGTAGTAGTAGTAGAAGTAGTAGTAGTTGTAGTTGTAGTAGTAGTAGTAGTCGTGGTGGTGGTGGTAGTCTTAATAGTAGTAATAGTAATAGTTCTTGGAGCAGAAGCAGCGCTTGTAGTAGTAGTTGTAGTAGTAGTGTAGTAGTAGTAGCTATATTAGTAGTAGTAGAGGTAGCAGCCATAGTAGTAGTAGCAGTAGTAGTTATAGTACTTGTAGTAGGAGGAGGAGGAGTAGTAGTAGTAGCAGTAGCAAGAGTAGTAGTAGTTATGGTAGTGGTTGCAGTAGTAGTAAAGTACTAATTGTAGTTGTACCAATTGTAGTAGTAGTAGCAACTATAATATGAGTTTTTGTAGTGGTAGTAACAGTAGTAGTAGTAGCAGTAGCAGTAGTAGTTGCAATTATAGCAAAAGTAGTGGTAGTAGTAGTATTAGTAGTAATAGTAGTAGTATAAGTAGTAGTATAAGTAGTAGTAGTCATAGAATTAGTAGCAGTAGCAGTACTAGTAACTATAGTAGTCGTAATAATAGTAGCAGTACTAGTTGCAGAAGGAGCAAAAGGAGAAGTTGTATTTGATGTTGTAGCAGCAGTAGTTGGAGAAGTAGCAATAGCAGTAGTAGTAGAAGTCACTCTTGCAGTTGTAATAGTAGCATAAATAGTACTAGTGGTAGTTGTTGTTATAGTAGTAGTAGTTGTAGTAGTAATAGTAGTAGTAGTTGTTGTTGTTGTAGTAGTAGTAGTTGCAATAGTTGCAAAACTAGTGGTGGTGGTAGCAGTAGTAGTTATTGTAGAAATAGCCATAGTACCTATAGAAGTAGTAGCAGCAGTAGTCGTAGTAGCAGTAGTAGTGGCGGTAGTACTTATAGCAACAAAAGTAGCCGTAGTAGTAGCAATAGTAGTAGGAGTATTAGTAGTAGTAACTATGGTTGTAGTAGTTGTAGAAGTACAAGTAGTGGTAGTAGTAGTTGATGCTGTAGTAATAGGAGTAGGAGAGGTAATAGTATAGGGAGTAGCAGTAGTAATAGTAGTAGTAGTAGTAGTGGTGGTAGCAGTACTAGCTGAAGTTGCAATATTTGCAATAGTAGTAGCAGTAGTAGCGAAAGTAGCAATAGTAGTAGTAGTCATAGTAGTAGTAGCAGCAGTTGCAGGTACAGTAGTTATTGTAGAAGTAATAGTAGTAGTTATAGTAGTAGTTGTTGTAGTAGTAGTAATAGTAGTAGTAGTAGTTGTTGCAGTAGTAGTAGTAGTAGCAGAAGTAGTTAAAGAAGAAGAAGAAGAAGAAGAAGAAGAAGTAGTAGTAGTAGTAGTAGTAGTAGTAGTAGCAGTAGTAGTAGTAGCAGTAGTAGTAGAAGTGGTAGCAGCCATAGTAGTAATAGAAGTAGCAGCAGCAGTAGTAGTAGTATCAATAGTAGTAGCAAAAGTGATAGTAGTAGTAGTAGTAGCAAGAGTAGTAGTAGTAACAGTAGTAGAAGCAATAGAAGCTATTGTAACACTAGTAAAAGTAGGAATGGTAGTAATTGTAGGAGCAATATTAGCAGTAGTAGGAGTAATAGTAGTAGCCATAGAAGTATAAGTAGTTATAGTAGTAGTAGCAAGAGTATCTGTTGTAGCTGCAGTAGTTGTTGTAGTAGTAGTAGTAGTTGGAGTAGTAGTAGTTGTAATAGTAGCGGTAGTCGCAGTAATAATAGTAGTAGTAGCAGCAACAACAACAACAGCAGCAGTAGTAGTAGTAGTAGTATTCAAACTACTATTAGTAGTAGTAGTAGTAGTAGTAGTAGTAGTAGCTATCATTATAGGAGTTGTACCAGTAGTAGAAGGAGTAGTAGCTATAATAGTAGGAGTAGCAATCGCAGTTGTAGTTGTAGAAGTGGTAGCAGTAACACTAGTAGGAATATCACTAGGAAAAATAATAGTAGTTGTAGCAATAGAAGCAGGAGTATTAGTTGTACTTATAGGCATACGAGTACATGAAATAGTAGCAGTAGTTATGGTAGTAGGAGCTATAGTAGTAGTAGTGGTAGTAGCAGTAGTTATTGTAGTAGTAGTAGTAGCAGCAGTAGTAGTCGTTAAAGTAGCAATAGTTGTAGTTGAAGTAGTAGAAGTAGGAGAAGTAGTAGAAGTAGTAGTAGTAGTAGAAATAGTAGTCATAGTAGAAGTAGCAACAGTAGTCGTAGTAATAGCAGTAGTAGTAGTAGTCGCTATAGTAGGAATAGGAGTAGTATTAGTAATAGTAGTAGTAGCA
>RXID01010692.1:339-22292 GCA_005019695.1 Trichopus zeylanicus subsp. travancoricus
ATGGAATTTTATCATTTTCTATACAGTCATAATATTTCTATGATTTTTTCTCATTCAAAGATTCTAAATTCCTTGCGTGCCACTTAAAAAAATTCAAGCATACTTGGAAAACTTAGTTACAAAATGAAAATTCATATTTAACCTCATAATGTAAAAAATTCAAAAGAAGTCAATTATTTTAAAAACATATTTATCCGCATAATATTAAAAAATTAAATCGCTGATTCGATTAGAAAACCCTTATTTTTACATATATGGCTCCTAAAAAAATAAAATTTGATATTTAACCTTAAAGGGCTAAATTTTCGCATATATACCACTTTGAAAAAAGAAAATGAACCAGAAAAATATTTTTGACATATATACCTCTTAAAAACTGAAATTGAAGACTCAATTTCAAAATCTTAGTTATCGCACATAAACCCCTTTAGAGAATGAAATGCATATTCAAAACATAATACTTTTAAACTTTTTATAGTTTGTGGGATTTTTTATATTTTTCATGAAGTTTAAGGGGGGGTTTTTTGAGATATCCCTAATTTCACGGAGTTTCGGAGGCTTTTCTGTGATATTTTGTCCTTTCACCAGTTTTCAACATTTTTTGCAAATTTAATGTATCCTGTATTTTATTTACTTTGAAGCATTTTTTTCTCAATTTTTCAACATTCAAGGGAGATTTCTTCCTAATTTTTTATATTTTTAGAAAATTTTATGGTTTTCCATAATTTCATAATTTTTCTTCGATTTTCTCACCGTTCTGAAAATTTAATTTATTTGCATATACCACCTAAAAAAATTCAAAGTTGCTCGCAAAACATACCTCAAAATCGAAAATACATTTTTAACCTCGTAATGTGGCAAGTTCAAAAGAAGTAAAGTATTTTTGAAACTTATTTTGCACTTTTATGAATTATTTGTAATTTTTGCTTATTTAACAAATTTTGTACTTTTTTTGCGCTCAAGGGTTATTTTTAAGTTTTTGAACTTTCGAGGGAGGGTTTTTATATACAATTATATTTTTAGGGAATTTTATAGTTTTCTCTACTTTGAGAAATTTTCTGTGATTTTTTACCTCATTTTAAATTTTCAGTTTACTTGTCTACACCTCTTAAAAAAAATTCGAACTTGCTCGGAAAACTTATCTAAAAAATGAAAATACATATTAACCTCATAAGGTAAAAAATTCAAAAGCAATAAAGTACTGCACAAAATTATTCTGCCTCATAACCTAAAAAATGAAATCGCATATTCGGTAAAAGAGCACTGATTTTCACATATGTATCTCCTTCAAAAATAAATTTTCATATTTAACCTGAAATAACTTATTTCTCGTATATAAATCGCTTTGAAAGTAGAAAATTACGTAGAGAAAAGTTTTTGGCATATATATCTCTTAAAAACTAAAATGGAAGACTCAATCGGAAAATTTTACTTATCGCATATGTACTCCCTTAGAGAACCAAACGCATATTTAAGAGAGAATTTTTATGTTTTTTTTGCATTTTCAGGGATTTTTTCTACTTTCAGGAAGTTTGAGGATTCTTTCAAGATTTCCACATTTTAGGACTTGGGAGGGTTTTTGGTGATATTTTCTATTTTTACCGGAGTATCTACATGTTTGCAATATTAAGGAATTTTGAATATGTTTTTCCATTTTTTTTGAGCATCCAAGGGATTTTTTCAGTACGTTAATTATATTTTATGGAATTTGATGACTTCTATAGATCATAGATTTCTATGATTTTTCCTCATTCAAAGATGCTAAATTCCGTGCGTGCCACTTAAAAAAAGTCAAGAGCTTGAAAACTTACTTACAAAATGGAAAATTTCATATTTACCTCATAATGTAAAAAATTCAAAAGAAGTCAAGTATTTTAAAAAAATATTTATCCTCATAATAGTAAAAAATTAAATCGCTGATTCGATTAGAAAACCCTTATTTTTACATATATGGCTCCTAAAAAAATAAAATTTGATATTTAACCTTAAAGGGCTAAATTTTCGCATATATACCACTTTGAAAAAAGAAAGTTAACCAGAAAAATATTTTTGACATATATACCTCTTAAAAACTGAAATTGAAGACTCAATTTCAAAATCGTAATTATCGCACATAAACCCCTTTAGAGAATGAAATGCATATTCAAAACATAATCTTTTTAAACTTTTTATAGTTTGTGGGATTTTTTATATTTTTCGTGAAGTTTAAGGGGGGGTTTTTTGAGATTTCCCTAATTTCACGGAGTTTCCGAGGCTTTTCTGTGATATTTTGTGCTTTCACCAGTTTTCAACATTTTTTGCAAAATTAATGTATCCTGTATTTTATTTACTTCGAAGCATTTTTTTCTCAATTTTTGAACATTCAAGGGAGATTTCTTCCTAATGTTTTATATTTTTAGAAAATTTTATGGTTTTCCATAATTTCATAATTTTTCTGCGATTTTCTCACCGTTCTGAAAATTTAATTTATTTGCATATACCACCTAAAAAATATTCAAAGTTGCTCGCAAAACATACCTCAAAATCGAAAATACATTTTTAACCTCGTAATGTGGCAAGTTCAAAAGAAGTAGAGTATTTTGAAAATGTATTTTGCACTTTTATGAATTATTTGTAATTTTTGCTTATTTAACAAATTTTGTACTTTTTTTACGCTCAAGGGTTATTTTTAAGTTTTTGAACTTTCGAGGGAGGGTTTTTATATACAATTATATTTTTAGGGAATTTTATAGTTTTCTATACTTTGAGAAATTTTCTGTGATTTTTTACCTCATTTGAAATTTTCAGTTTACTTGTCTACCCCTCTTAAAAAAAATTCGAACTTGCTCGGAAAACTTATCTAAAAAATGAAAATCATATTAAACCTCGGAAGGAAAAAATGCGAAAGCATAAAGTACGGTAAAAAAGTATGTCTGGCCCATAACTTAAAAAATGAAATCGCATATTCAGTAAAAGCGCACTGATTTTCACATATGTATCTCTTTCAAAAATAAATTTTCATATTTAACCTGAAATAACTTATTTCTCGTATATAAATCGCTTTGAAAGTAGAAAATTACGTAGAGAAAAGTTTTTCGCATATATATCTCTTAAAAACTAAAATGGAAGACTCAATCGGAAAATTTTACTTCTCGCATATATACTCCTTTAGAGAACCAAACGCATATTTAAGAGAGAATTTTTATGTTTTTTTTGTATTTTCAGGGATTTTTTCTACTTTCAGGAAGTTTGACGGGTCTTTCAAGATTTCCACGATTTTATGGACTTTGGGAGGGGTTTTGGTGATATTTTCTATTTTTACCGATTATCTACATTTGTTGCAAAATTAATGAATTTTGAAATATTTTTTTTCATTTTTTTGAGCATCCAAGGGATTTTTTGGTACTTTATTATATTTTTGTGGAATTTTATGACTTTCTATACAGTCATAATATTTCTATGATTTTTTCCTCATTCAAAGATTCTAAACTCCTTGCGTGCCACTTAAAAAAATTCAAGCATACTTGGAAAACTTACTTACAAAATGAAAATTCATATTTAACCTCATAATGTAAAAAATTCAAAAGAAGTCAAGTATTTTAAAAACATATTTATCCTCATAATATTAAACAATTAAATCGCTGATTCGATTAGAAAACCTTTATTTTTACATATATGGCTCCTAAAAAAATAAAATTTGATATTTAACCTTAAAGGGCTAAATTTTCGCATATATACCACTTTGAACAAAGAAAATTAACCAGAAAAATATTTTTGACATATATACCTCTTAAAAACTGAAATTGAAGACTCAAGTTCAAAATCGTAATTATCGCACATAAACCCCTTTAGAGAATGAAATGCATATTCAAAACATAATCTTTTTAAACTTTTTATAGTTTGTGGGATTTTTTATATTTTTCATGAAGTTTAAGGGGGGGTTTTTTGAGATTTCCCTAATTTCACGGAGTTTCGGAGGCTTTTCTGTGATATTTTGTCCTGTCACCAGTTTTCAATATTTTTTGCAAATTTAATGTATCCTGTATTCTATTTACTTTGAAGCATTTTTTTCTCAATTTTTGAACATTCAAGGGAGATTTCTTCCTAATTTTTTATATTTTTAGAGAATTTTATGGTTTTCCATAATTTCATAATTTTTCTGCGATTTTCTCACCGTTCTGAAAATTTAATTTATTTGCATATACCACCTAAAAAAATTCAAAGTTTCTCGGAAAACATACCTCAAAATCGAAAATACATTTTTAACCTCGTAATGTGGCAAGTTCGAAAGAAGTAAAGTATTTTTAAAACTTATTTTGCACTTTTATGAATTATTTGTAATTTGTGCATATTTAACAAATTTTGTACTTTTTTGCGCTCAAGGGTTATTTTTAAGTTTTTGAACTTTCGAGGGAGGGTTTTTATATACAATTATATTTTTAGGGAATTTTATAGTTTTCTATACTTTGAGAAATTTTTTGTGATTTTTTACCTCATTTGAAAATTTCAGTTTACTTGTCTACACCTCTTGAAAAACATTCGAACTTGCTCGGAAAACTTATCTAAAAAATGAAAATACATATTAACCTCGGAAGGTAAAAAATTCGAAAGCAATAAAGTACTGTAAAAAATTATTCTGCCTCATAACTTAAAAAATGAAATCGCATATTCAGTAAAAGAGCACTGATTTTCACATATGTGTCTCTTTCAAAAATAAATTTTCATATTTAACCTGAAATAACTTATTTCTCGTATATAAATCGCTTTGAAAGTAGAAAATTACGCAGAGAAAAGTTTTTGGCATATATATCTCTTAAAAACTAAAATGGAAGACTCAATCGGAAAATTTTACTTATCGCATATATACTCCTTTAGAGAACCAAACGCATATTTAAGAGAGAATTTTAATGTTTTTTTTGTATTTTGAGGGATTTTTTTTACTTTCATGAAGTTTGAGGGTTCTTTCAAGATTTCCATGATTTTATGGACTTCGGGAGGGTTTTTTGTGATATTTTCTAGTTTTACCGATTATCTACATTTTTTCCAAAATTAATGAATTTTGAAATATTTTTTTTCATCTTTTTGAGCATTCAAGTGAGTTTTTTTTATGGAAGTTTATGATTTTCTATATAGTCATAATATTTCTATGATTTTTTCCTCATTCAAAGATTCTAAATTCCTTGCGTGCCACTTAAAAAAATTCAAGCATACTTGGAAAACTTACTTAGAAAATGAAAATTCATATTTAACCTCATAATGTAAAAAAATCAAAAGAAGTCAAGTATTTTAAAAACATATTTATCCTCATAATCTTAAAAAATTAAATCGCTGATTTGATTCGAAAACCCTTATTGTTACATATATGCCTCCTAAAAAAATAAAATTTGATATTTAACCTTAAAGGGCTAAATTTTCGCATATACCCCACTTTGAAAAAAGAAAATTAACCAGAAAACTATTTTTGACATATATACCTCTTAAAAACTGAAATTGAAGACTCAATTTCAAAATCTTAATTATCGCACATAAACCCCTTTAGAGAATGAAATGCATATTCAAAACATAAATCTTTTTTTAAAAACTTTTTATAGTTTGTGGGATTTTTTATATTTTTCAGAAGTTTTAAGGGTGGTTTTTTGAGATTATCCCTAATTTCCATCAATTCACCGGAATTTTCCGAGCTTTTCTGTGAGTATTTTTGTGCTGTCCCCATATCACCAGTTTTCAACATTTCTTGCAAAATTAATGTATCCTGTATTTTATTTACTTTGAAGCATTTTTTTCTCAATTTTTGAACATTCAAGGGAGATTTCTTCCTAATTTTTTATATTTTTAGAAAATTTTATGGTTTTCCATAATTTCATAATTTTTCTGTGATTCTCTCATCGTTCTAAAAATTTAATTTATTTGCATATACCACTTAAAAAAATTCAAAGTTTCTCGGAAAACATACCTCAAAATCGAAAATACATTTTTAACCTCGTAATGTGGCAAGTTCAAAAGAAGTAAAGTATTTTTCAAACTTATTTTGCACTTTTATGAATTATTTGTAATTTTTGCATATTTAACAAATTTTGTAATTTTTTGCGCTCAAGGGTTATTTTCAAGTTTTTGAACTTTCGAGGGAGGGTTTTTATATACAATTATATTTTTAGGGAATTTTATAGTTTTCTATACTTTGAGAAATTTTCTGTGATTTTTTACCTCATTTGAAATTTTCAGTTTACTTGTCTACACCTCTTTAAAAAAATTCGAACTTGCTCCCAAAACTTATCTAAAAAATGAAAATACATATTAACCTCGTAAGGTAAAAAAATTCGAAAGCAATAAAGTACTGCAAAAAATTATTCTGCCTCATAACCTAAAAAATGAAATCGCATATTCGGTAAAAGAGCACTGATTTTCACATATGTATCTCTCTCAAAAATAAATTTTCATATTTAACCTGAAATAACTTATTTCTCGTATATAAATCGCTTTGAAAGTAGAAAATTACGCAGAGAAAAATTTTTGGCATATATATCTCTTAAAAACTAAAATGGAAGACTAAATCGGAAAATTTTACTTATCGCATATATACTCCTTTAGAGAACCAAACGCATATTTAAGAGAGAATTTTTATGTTTTTTTTGTATTTTCAGGGATTTTTTCTACTTTCATGAAGTTTGAGGGTTCTTTCAAGATTTCCATGATTTTATGGACTTGGGGAGGGTTTTTGGTGATATTTTCTAGTTTTACCGATTATCTACATTTTTTCCAAAATTAATGAATTTTGAAATATGTTTTTCATCTTTTTGAGCATTCAAGGGTATTTTTATGGAATTTTATGATTTTCTATACAGTCATAATATTTCTATGATTTTTTCCTCATTCAAAGATTCTAAATTCCTTGCGTGCCACTTCAAAAAATTCAAGCATACTTGGAAAACTTACTTACAAAATGAAAATTCATATTTAACCTCATAATGTAAAAAATTCAAAAGAAGACAAGTATTTTAAAAACATATTTATCCTCATCATCTTAAAAAATTAAATCGCTGATTCGATTAGAAAACCCTTATTTTTTAACTATTGGCTCCCTAAAAAGATAAAATGCTGAGTATTAACCTTAAAGGGCTAAATTTTCGCATATATACCACTTCGAAAAAAGAAAATTAACCAGAAAAATATTTTTGATGTATATACCTCTTAAAAACTGAAATTGAAGACTCAATTTCAAAATCTTAATTATCGCACATAAACCCCTTTAGAGAATGAAATGCATATTCAAAACATAATCTCTTTAAACATTTTATAGTTTGTGGGATTTTTTATATTTTTCATGAAGTTTAAGGGGGTTCTTTTTGAGATTTCCCCAATTTCACGGAGTTTCGGAGGCTTTTCTGTGATATTTTGTGCTTGCACCAATTTTCAACATTTTTTGCAAAATTAATGTATCCTGTATTTTATTTACTTTGAAGCATTTTTTTCGCAATTTTTGAACATTCAAGGGAGATTTCTTCCTAATGTTTTATATTTTTAGAAAATTTTATGGATTTCCATAATTTCATAATTTTTCTGTGATTTTCTCATCGTTCTAAAAATTTAATTTATTTGCATAAACCACTTAAAAATATTCAAAGTTTCTCGGAAAACATACCTCAAAATCGAAAATACATTTTTAACCTCGTAATGTGGCAAGTTCGAAAGAAGTAAAGTATGTTTCAAACTTATTTTGCACTTTTATGAATTATTTGTAATTTTTGCATATTTAACAAATTTTGTACTTTTTTGCGCTCAAGGGTTATTTTTAAGTTTTGGAACTTTCGAGGGAGGGTTTTTATATACAATTATATTTTTAGGCAATTTTATAGTTTTCTATACTTTGAGAAATTTTCTGTGATTTTTTACCTCATTTGAAAATTTCAGTTTACTTGTCTACGCCTCTTAAAAAAAATTCGAACTTGCTTGGAAAACTTATCTAAACAATGAAAATACATATTAACCTCGTAAGGTAAAAAATTCGAAAGCAATAAAGTACTGCACAAAATTATTCTGCCTCATAACTTAAAAAATGAAATCGCATATTCAGTAAAAGAGCACTGATTTTCACATATGTATCTCTCGCAAAAATAAATTTTCATATTTAACCTGAAATAACTTATTTCTCGTATATAAATCGCTTTGAAAGTAGAAAATTACGTAGAGAAAAATTTTTGGCATATATATCTCTTAAAAACTAAAATGGAAGACTCAATCGGAAAATTTTACTTATCGCATATATACTCCTTTAGAGAACCAAACGCATATTTAAGAGAGAATTTTTATGTTTCTTTTGTATTTCCAGGGATTTTTTCTGCTTTCATGAAGTTTGAGGGTTCTTTCAAGATTTCCACGATTTTATGGACTTGGGGAGAGTTTTTGGTGATATTTTCTAGTTTTACCGATTATCTACATTTTTTCCAAAATTAATGAATTTTGAAATATTTTTTTTCATCTTTTTGAGCATTCAAGGGTATTTTTATGGAATTTTATGATTTTCTATACAGTCATAATATTTCTATGATTTTTTCCTCATTCAAAGATTCTAAATTCCTTGCGTGCCACTTGAAAAAATTCAAGCATACTTGGAAAACTTACTTACAAAATGAAAATTCATATTTAACCTCATAATGTAAAAAATTCAAAAGAAGACAAGTATTTTAAAAACATATTTATCCTCATCATCTTAAAAAATTAAATCGCTGATTCGATTAGAAAACCCTTATTTTTACATATATGGCTCCTAAAAAAATAAAATTTGATATTAAACCTTAAAGGGCTAAATTTTCGCATATACCCCACTTTGAAAAAAGAAAATTAACCAGAAAACTATTTTTGACATATATACCTCTTAAAAACTGAAATTGAAGACTCAATTTCAAAATCTTAATTATCGCACATAAACCCCTTTAGAGAATGAAATGCATATTCAAAACATAATCTGTTTAAACTTTTTATAGTTTGTGGGATTTTTTATATTTTTCATGAAGTTTAAGCGGGTTCTTTTTGAGATTTCCCTAATTTCACGGAGTTTCCGAGGCTTTTCTGTGATATTTTGTGCTTTCACCAGTTTTCAACATTTTTTGCAAAATTAATGTATCCTGTATTTTATTTACTTCGAAGCATTTTTTTCTCAATTTTTGAACATTCAAGGGAGATTTCTTCCTAATTTTTTATATTTTTAGAAAATTTTATGGTTTTCCATAATTTCATAATTTTTCTATGATTTTCTCATCATCGTTCTAAAAATTTAATTTATTTGCGTATACCACTTAAAATAATTCAAAGTTTCTCGGAAAACATACCTCAAAATCGAAAATACATTTTTAACCTCGTAATGTGGCAAGTTCGAAAGAAGTAAAGTATTTTTCAAACTTATTTTGCACTTTATGGCATTTATGTAATTTTGGGCATATTTACACTTTGTACTTTTTTGACGCTCACGGGTTATTTTAAGTTTTTGTACTTTCGAGGAGGGTTTTTTATATTACAATTATATTTTAGGGAATTTCTAGTTTTCTATACTTTGAGAAATTTTCTGTGATTTTTTACCTCATTTGAAAATTTCAGTTTACTTGTCTACGCCTCTTAAAAAAAATTCGAACTTGCTTGGAAAACTTCTCTAAAAAATGAAAATACATATTAACCTCGTAAGGTAAAATATTCAAAAGCAATAAAGTACTGCAAAAAATTATTCTACCTCATAACTTAAAAAATGAAATCGCATATTCAGTAACAGAGCACTGATTTTCACATATGTATCTCTGTCAAAAATAAATTTTCATATTTAACCTGAAATAACTTATTTCTCGTATATAAATCGCTTTGAAAGTACAAAATTACGTAGAGAAAAGTTTTTGGCATATATATCTCTTAAAAACTAAAATGGAAGACTCAATCGGAAAATTTTGCTTATCGAATATATACGCGCTTTAGAGAACCAAACGCATATTTAAGAGAGATTTTTTGGTTTTTGGTATTTGCAGGGATTTTTTTCTACTTTCATGAAGTATTTGAGGGTGCTTTCAAGATTTTCGGGCGATTTAATAATGGACTTTTGGGAGGGTTGTTTTGCTGATAGTTTCTATTTTAACCAACCGAAAAGTACCAATTTTTTGCAAAAATTAATGAATTTTGAAATAGTTTTTTTCATGTTTTTGAGCATTCAAGGGATTTTTTCGTACTTTATTATATTTTTATGGAATTTTATGATTTTCTATACAGTCATAATATTTCTATGATTTTTTCCTCATTCAAAGATTCTAAATTCCTTGCGTGCCACTTGAGAAAATTCAAGCATACTTGGAAAACTTACTTACAAAATGAAAATTCATATTTAACCTCATAATGTAAAAAATTCAAAAGAAGTCAAGTAGTTTAAAAACATATTTATCCTCACAATCTTTAAAAATTAAATCGCTTATTCGATTAGAAATCCCTTATTTTTACATATATGGCTCCTAAAAAAATAAAATTTGATACTTAACCTTAAAGGGCTAAATTTTCGCATATATACCAATTTGAAAAAAGAAAATTAACCAGAAAAATATTTTCGACATATATACCTCCTAAAAACTGAAATTGAAGACACAATTTCAAAATCTTAATTAATCGCACAGAAACACACTGAAGAGAATGAAATGCATATTCCAAACATAATCTTTTTCAACTTTTTATAGTTTGTGGGATTTTTTATATTTTTCATGAAGTTTAAGGGCGGGTTTTTTGAGATTTCCCTAATTTCACGGAGTTTCGGAGGCTTTTCTGTGATATTTCGTACTTTCACCAGTTTTCAACATTTTTTGCAAATTTAATGTGTCCTGTATTTTATTTACTTTGAAGCATTTTTTATCAATTTTGGAACATTCAAGGGAGATTTCTCCCTAATTTTTTATATTTTTAGAAAATTTTATGGTTTTCCATAATTTCATAATTTTTCTGTGATTTTCTCATCGTTCTAAAAATGTAATTTATTTGCATATACCACTTAAAAAAATTCAAAGTTTCTCGGAAAACATACCTCAAAATCGAAAATACATTTTTAACCTCGTAATGTGGCAAGTTCAAAAGAAGTAAAGTATTTTTAAAACTTATTTTGCACTTTTATCAATTATTTGTAATTTTTGCATATTTAACAAATTTTGTACTTTTTTTGCGCTCAAGGGTTATTTTTAAGGTTTTGAACTTCGAGGGAGGGTTTTTATATACAATTATATTTTTAGGAAATTTTATAGTTTTCTATACTTTGAGAAATTTTCTGTGATTTTTTACCTCATTTGAAAATTTCAGTTTACTTGTCTACACCTCTTAAAAAAAATTCGAACTTGCTTGGAAAACTTATCTAAAAAATGAAAATACATATTAATCTCGTACGGTAAAAAATTCGAAAGCGATAAAGTACTGCAAAAAATAGTTCTGCCTCATAACTTAAAAAATGAAATCGCATATTCAGTAAAAGAGCACTGATTTTCACATATGTATCTCTTTCAAAACTAAATTTTCATATTTAACCTAAAATAACTTATTTCTCGTATATAAATCGCTTTGAAAGTAGAAAATTACGTAGAGAAAAGTTTTTGGCATATATATCTCTTAAAAACTAAAATGGAAGACTCAATCGTAAAATTTTGCTTATCGCATATATACTCCTTTAGAGAACCAAACGCATATTTAAGAGAGAATTTTTATGTTTTTTTTGTATTTTCGGGGATTTTTTTCTACTTTCATGGAGTTTGAGGGTTCTTTCAAGATTTCCACGATTTGATGGACTTTGGGAGGGTTTTTGGTGATATTTTCTATTTTTACCGATTATCTACATTTTCTGCAAAATTAATGAATTTTGAAATATTTTTTTTCATGTTTTTGAGCATTCAAGGGAGTTTTTTTTGTACTTTATTATATTTTTATGGAATTTTATGATTTTCTATACAGTCATAATATTTCTATGATTTTTTCCTCATTCAAAGATTCTAAATTCCTTGCGTGCCACCTTCAAAAAATATTCAAGCATACTTGGAAACCTTCTTACAAAATGAAAATTTCATATTTAACCTCATATGTAAAAAATTCAAAAGAAGTCAAGTATTTTAAAAAAAACATGTTTGTCCTCAGAATCTTTAAAAATTAAATCGCTGATTCGATTATAAAACTCCAATTTTTACATATATGACTCCTGAAAAAATAAAATTTCATATTTAACCTTAAAGGGCTAAATTTTCGCATATATACCACTTTGAAAAAAGAAAATTAAACAGAAAAATATTTTTGACATATATACCTCCTAAAAACTGAAATTGAAGACTCAATTTCAAAATCTTAATTATCGCACAGAAACACCTTAAGAGAATGAAATGCATATTCGAAACATAATCTTTTTAAACTTTTAGTTTGTGGGATTGTGTTTAATTTTTCATAAGTTCAAGGGGGTTTTTGTGAGATTCCCTAATTTTCATCACACGAGTTTCGGAGGCCTTTTCAGTGATATTTTGTACTTTTCACCGTTTTCATTTTCAACATTTTTTTTTGCAAATGTAATAATGTGTCATGTATTTTTATTTACTTTGAGCATTTTTTTTCTCAATGTTGGAACATTCAGGGAGATTTCTTCCTAATTTTTTATATTTTGAGAAAATTTTATGGTTTTCCATAATTTCATAATTTTTCTGTGATTTTCTCATCGTTCTAAAAATGTAATTTATTTGCATATACCACCTAAAAAAATTCCAAGTTTCTCGGAAAACATACCTCAAAATCGAACATACATTTTTAACCTCGTAATGTGGCAAGTTCAAAAGAAGTAAAGTATTTTTAAAACTTATTTTGTACTTTTATGAATTATTTGTAATTTTTGCATATTTAACAAATTTTGTACTTTTTTTGCGTTCAAGGGTTATTTTTAAGTTTTTGAACTTTCGAGGGAGGGTTTTTATATACAATTATATTTTTAGGGAATTTTATAGTTTTCTATACTTTGAGAAATTTTCTGTGATTTTTTACCTCATTTGAAAATTTCAGTTTACTTGTCTACACCTCGTAAAAAAAATTCGAACTTGCTTGGAAAACTTATCTAAAAAACGAAAATACATATTAACCTCGTAAGGTAAAAAATTCGAAAGCAATAAAGTACTGCAAAAAATCGTTCTGCCTCATAACTTAAAAAATGAAATCGCATATTCAGTAAAAGAGCACTGATTTTCACATACGTATCTCTTTCAAAAATAAATTTTCATATTTAACCTGAAATAACTTATTTCTCGTATATAAATCGCTTTGAAAGTAGAAAATTACGTAGAGAAAAGTTTTTGGTATATATATCTCTTAAAAACTAAAATGGAAGACTCAATCGGAGAATTTTGCTTATCGCATATATACTCCTTTAGAGAACCAAACGCATATTTAAGAGAGAATTTTAATTTTTTTTTGTATTTTCAGGGATTTTTTCTACTTTCATGAAGTTTGAGGGTTCTTTCAAGATTTCCGCGATTTTATGGACTTTGGGAGGGTTTTTGCTGATATTTTCTATTTTTACCGATTATCTACATTTTTTGCAAAATTAATGAATTTTGAAATATTGTTTTTCATTTTTTTGAGCATTCAAGGGAGTTTTTTTGTACTTTATTATATTTTTATGGAATTTTATGATTTTCTATATAGTCATAATATTTCTATGATTTTTTCCTCATTCAAATTCTAAATTCCTTGCGTGCCACTTAAAAAAATTCAAGCATACTTGGAAAACTTACTTACAAAATGAAAATTCATATTTAACCTCATAATGTAAAAAATTAAAAAGAAGTCAAGTAGTTTAAAAACATATTTATCCTCACAATCTTAAAAAATTAAATCGCTTATTCGATTAGAAATCCCTTATTTTTACATATATGGCTCCTAAAAAAATAAAATTTGATACTTGACCTTAAAGGGCTAAATTTTCGCATATATACCACTTTGAAAAAAGAAAATTAACCAGAAAATATTTTTGACATATATACCTCCTAAAAACTGAAATTGAAGACTCAATTTCAAAATCTTAATTATCGCACATAAAAACCTTAAGAGAATGAAATGCATATTCGAAACATAATCTTTTTAAACTTTTTATAGTTGTGGTGATTTTTTTATATTTTTCATGCAGTTACGGGCGGTTTTTTGAGATTTCCCTAATTCACGGAGTCGGAGGCTTCTTTTCTGTGATATTTTTGTACTTGCCACCAGTTTTCAACATTTTTTCAAATTTAATGTGCCTGTATTTTATTTACTTTGAAGCATTTTTTTCAATTTTGGAAACATTCAAGGGCCGATTTCTTTCCTAATTTTTTTAATTTTTAGAACATTTTATGGTTTTCCATAATTTCATACTTTTCTTGGTGTGATTTCTCATCGTTCTAAAAAATGTAATTTATTTGCATATACCACCTAAAAAAATTCCAAGTTTCTCGGAAAACATACCTCAAAATCGAACATACATTTTTAACCTCGTAATGTGGCACGTTCAAAAGAAGTAAAGTATTTTTAAAACTTATTTTGCACTTTTATGAATTATTTGTAATTTTTGCATATTTAACAAATTTTGTACTTTTTTTGCGCTCAAGGGTTATTTTTAAGGTTTTGAACTTCGAGGGAGGGTTTTTATATACAATTATATTTTTAGGGAATTTTATAGTTTTCTATACTTTGAGAAATTTTCTGTGATTTTTTACCTCATTTGAAAATTTCAGTTTACTTGGCTACACCTCTTAAAAAAAATTCGAACTTGCTTGGAAAACTTATCTAAAAAACGAAAATACATATTAACCTCGTAAGGTAAAAAATTCGAAAGCAATAAAGTACTGCAAAAAATCGTTCTGCCTCATAACTTAAAAAATGAAATCGCATATTCAGTAAAAGAGCACTGATTTTCACATACGTATCTCTTTCAAAAATAAATTTTCATATTTAACCTGAAATAACTTATTTCTCGTATATAAATCGCTTTGAAAGTAGAAAATTACGTAGAGAAAAGTTTTTGGTATATATATCTCTTAAAAACTAAAATGGAAGACTCAATCGGAGAATTTTGCTTATCGCATATATACTCCTTTAGAGAACCAAACGCATATTTAAGAGAGAATTTTAATTTTTTTTTGTATTTTCAGGGATTTTTTCTACTTTCATGAAGTTTGAGGGTTCTTTCAAGATTTCCGCGATTTTATGGACTTTGGGAGGGTTTTTGGTGATATTTTCTATTTTTACCGATTCTCTACATTTTTTGCAATATTAATGAATTTTGAAATATTTTTTTTCATTTTTCTGAGCATTCAAGAGGGAGTTTTTTTGTACTTTATTATATTTTTATGGAATTTTATGATTTTCTATACAGTCATAATATTTCTATGATTTTTTCCTCATTCAAAGATTCTAAATTCCTTGCGTGCCACTTGAGAAAATTCAAGCATACTTGGAAAACTTACTTACAAAATGAAAATTCATATTTAACCTCATAATGTAAAAAATTCAAAAGAAGTCAAGTAGTTTAAAAACATATTTATCCTCACAATCTTAAAAAATTAAATCGCTTATTCGATTAGAAATCCCTTATTTTTACATATATGGCTCCTAAAAAAAATAAAATTTGATACTTAACCTTAAAGGGCTAAATTTTCGCATATATACCACTTTGAAAAAAGAAAATTAACCAGAAAAATATTTTTGACATATATACCTCCTAAAAACTGAAATTGAAGACACAATTTCAAAATCTTAATTATCGCACATAAACACCTTTAGAGAATGAAATGCATATTCGAAACATAATCTTTTTAAACTTTTTATAGTTTGTGGGATTTTTTATATTTTTCATGAAGTTTAAGGGCGGGTTTTTTGAGATTTCCCTAATTTCACGGAGTTTCGGAGGCTTTTCTGTGATATTTTGTACTTTCACCAGTTTTCAACATTTTTTGCAAATTTAATGTGTCCTGTATTTTATTTACTTTGAAGCATTTTTTTCTCAATTTTGGAACATTCAAGGGAGATTTCTTCCTAAATTTTTATATTTTTAGAAAATTTTATGGTTTTCCATAATTTCATAATTTTTCTGTCATTTTCTCATCGTTCTAAAAATGTAATTTATTTGCATATACCACCTAAAAAAATTCCAAGTTTCTCGGAAAACATACCTCAAAATCGAACATACATTTTTAACCTCGTAATGTGGCAAGTTCAAAAAAAGTAAAGTATTTTTAAAACTTATTTTGCACTTTTATGAATTATTTGTAATTTTTGCATATTTAACAAATTTTGTACTTTTTTTGCGCTCAAGGGTTATTTTTAAGGTTTTGAACTTCGAGGGAGGGTTTTTACATACAATTATATTTTTAGGGAGTTTTATAGTTTTCTATACTTTGAGAAATTTTCTGTGATTTTTTACCTCATTTGAAAATTTCAGTTTACTTGTCTACACCTCTTAAAAAAAATTCGAACTTGCTTGGAAAACTTATCTAAAAAATGAAAATACATATTAACCTCGTACGGTAAAAAATTCGAAAGCAACAAAGGACTGCAAAAAATTATTCTGCCTCAGAACCTAAAAAATGAAATCGCATATTCAGTAAAAGAGCACTGATTTTCACATATGTATCTCTTTCAAAAATAAATTTTCATATTTAACCTGAAATAACTTATTTCTCGTATGTAAATCGCTTTGAAAGTAGAAAATTACGTAGAGAAAAGTTTTTGGCATATATATCTCTTAGAAACTAAAATGGAAGACTCAATCGGAAAATTTTGCTTATCGCATATATACTCCTTTAGAGAACCAAACGCATATTTAAGAGAGAATTTTAAATTTTTTTTGTATTTTCAGGGATTTTTTCTACTTTCATGAAGTTTGAGGGTTCTTTCAAGATTTCCACGATTTTATGGACTTTGGGAGGGTTTTTGCTGATATTTTCTATTTTTACCGATTATCTACATTTTTTGCCAAATTAATGAATTTTGAAATATTTTTTTTCATGTTTTTGAGCATTCAAGGGAATTTTTATGGAATTTTATGATTTTCTATACAGTCATAATATTTCTAAGATTTTTTCCTCGTTCAAAGATTCTAAATTCCTTGCGTGCCACTTAAAAAAATTCAAGCATACTGGAAAATTACTACAAAATGAAAAGTCATATTAAACCTCATAATGTAAAAAATTTCAAAAGACAGTCAAGGCGTCAAAAACATATTATCCGCACAATCGGAAATCTTACACGTTATTCGATTAGAAATCCCTATTTTACATATATGGCCTCCTAAAAAATACAATTTGATACTTAACCTTAAAGGGCTAAATTTTCGCATATATACCACTTTGAAAAAAGAAAATTAACCAGAAAAATATTTTTGACATATATACCTCCTAAAAACTGAAATTGAAGACTCAATTTCAAAATCTTAATTATCGCACATAAAAACCTTAAGAGAATGAAATGCATATTCGAAACATAGTCTTTTTAAACTTTTTATAGTTTGTGGGATTTTTTATATTTTTTCATGAAGTTTAAGGGCGGGTTTTTTGAGATTTCCCTAATTTCACGGAGTTTCGGAGGCTTTTCTGTGATATTTCGTACTTTCACCAGTTTTCAACATTTTTTGCAAATTTAATGTGTCCTGTATTTTATTTACTTTGAAGCATTTTTTCTCAATTTTGGAACATTCAAGGGAGATTTCTTCCTAATTTTTTATATTTTTAGAAAATTTTATGGTTTTCCATAATTTCATAATTTTTCTGTGATTTTCTCATCGTTCTAAAAATTTAATTTATTTGCATATACCACTTTAAAAAATTAAAAGTTTCTCGGAAAACATACCTCAAAATCGAAAATACATTTTTAACCTCGTAATGTGGCAAGTTCAAAAGAAGTAAAGTATTTTTAAAACTTATTTTGCACTTTTATGAATTATTTGTAATTTTTGCATATTTAACAAATTTTGTACTTTTTTTGCGCTCAAGGGTTATTTTTAAGGTTTTGAACTTCGAGGGAGGGTTTTTATATACAATTATATTTTTAGGAAATTTTATAGTTTTCTATACTTTGAGAAATTTTCTGTGATTTTTTACCTCATTTGAAAATTTCAGTTTACTTGTCTACACCTCTTAAAAAAAATTCGAACTTGCTTGGAAAACTTATCTAAAAAAGGAAAATACATATTAATCTCGTACGGTAAAAAATTCGAAAGCGATAAAGTACTGCAAAAAATAGTTCTGCCTCATAACCTAAAAAATGAAATCGCATATTCAGTAAAAGAGCACTGATTTTCACATATGTATCTCTTTCAAAAATAAATTTTCATATTTAACCTGAAATAACTTATTTCTCGTATATAAATCGCTTTGAAAGTAGAAAATTACGTAGAGAAAAGTTTTTGGCATATATATCGCTTAAAAACTAAAATGGAAGACTCAATCGGAAAATTTTGCTTATCGCATATGTACTCCTTTAGAGAACCAAACGCATATTTAAGAGAGAATTTTCATGTTTTTTTGTATTTTCAGGGATTTTTTCTACTTTCATGAAGTTTGAGGGTTCTTTCAAGATTTCCACCATTTTATGGACTTTGGGAGGGTTTTTGATGATATTTTCTATTTGTACCGATTATCTACATTTTTTGCAAAATTAATGAATTTTGAAATATTTTTTTTCATTTTTCTGAGCATTCAAGGGAGTTTTTTTGTACTTTATTATATTTTTATGGAATTTTATGATTTCCTATACAGTCATAATATTTCTATGATTTTTTCCTCATTCAAAGATTCTAAATTCCTTGCGTGCCACTTGAGAAAATTCAAGCATACTTGGAAAACTTACTTACAAAATGAAAATTCATATTTAACCTCATAATGTAAAAAATTCAAAAGAAGTCAAGTAGTTTAAAAACATATTTATCCTCACAATCTGAAAAAATTAAATCGCTTATTCGATTAGAAATCCCTTATTTTTACATATATGGCTCATAAAAAAATAAAATTTGATACTTAACCTTAAAGGGCTAAATTTTCGCATATATACCACTTTGAAAAAAGAAAATTAACCAGAAAAATATTTTTGACATATATACCTCCTAAAAACTGAAATTGAAGACTCAATTTCAAAATCTTAATTATCGCACATAAAAAACTTAAGAGAATGAAATGCATCTTCGAAACATAATCTTTTTAAACTTTTTATAGTTTGTGGGATTTTTTATATTTTTCATGAAGTTTAAGGGCGGGTTTTTTGAGATTTCCCTAATTTCACGGAGTTTCGGAAGCTATTCTGTGATATTTTGTACTTGCACCAGTTTTCAACATTTTTTGCAAATTTAATGTGTCCTGTATTTTATTTACTTTGAAGCATTTTTTTCTCAATTTTGGAACATTCAAGGGAGATTTCTTCCTAATTTTTTATATTTTTAGAAAATTTTATGGTTTTCCATAATTTCATAATTTTTCAGAGATTTTCTCATCGTTCTAAAAATGTAATTTATTTGCATATACCACCTAAAAAAATTCCAAGTTTCTCGGAAAACATACCTCAAAATCGAACATACATTTTTAACCTCGTAATGTGGCACGTTCAAAAGAAGTAAAGTATTTTTAAAACTTATTTTGCACTTTTATGAATTATTTGTAATTTTTGCATATTTAACAAATTTTGTACTTTTTTTGCGCTCAAGGGTTATTTTTAAGGTTTTGAACTTCGAGGGAGGGTTTTTATATACAATTATATTTTTAGGGAATTTTATAGTTTTCTATACTTTGAGAAATTTTCTGTGATTTTTTACCTCATTTGAAAATTTCAGTTTACTTGGCTACACCTCTTAAAAAAAATTCGAACTTGCTTGGAAAACTTATCTAAAAAACGAAAATACATATTAACCTCGTAAGGTAAAAAATTCGAAAGCGCTAAAAGTACTGCAAAAAATTAGTTCTGTACCTCACTAACTTAAACAAATGAAATCGCCATTATATTCAGTAAAAGACACTGTTTTCACATAGTATCTCTTTCAAAAAAAATTTCATTATTTTAACTGAAATAACTTATTTCTCGTATATAAATCGCTTTGAAAGTAGAAAATTACGTAGAGAAAAGTTTTTGGCATATATATCTCTTAAAAACTAAAATGGAAGACTCAATCGGAAAATTTTGCTTATCGCATATATACTCCTTTAGAGAACCAAACGCTTATTTAAGAGAGAATTTTTATGTTTTTTTTGTATTTTCGGGGATTTTTTTCTACTTTCATGGAGTTTGAGGGTTCTTTCAAGATTTCCACGATTTGATGGACTTTGGGAGGGTTTTTGGTGATATTTTCTATTTTTACCGATTATCTACATTTTCTGCAAAATTAATGAATTTTGAAATATTTTTTTTCATGTTTTTGAGCATTCAAGGGAGTTTTTTTGTACTTTATTATATTTTTATGGAATTTTATGATATTTTATACGGTCATAATATTTTTATGATTTTTTCCTCTTCAAAAGATTCTAACACTTCCTGCGTGCCGCTTGAGAACAATTCAGCATTACTGGAAAATTACTACAAAATGAAAATTCATATTTAACCTCATAATGTAAAAATTCCAAAGAAGTCAATAGTTTAAAAACATATATCCTCACAATCTTATACAAAAATTAAATCGCTTATTCGATTATCAATCCCTTCTTTTTACATATTAGGCCTCCTAAAAAAATCACCAATTGATACTTGACCTTTAAAAAGGGCTAACTTTTCGCATATATACCACTTTGAAAAAAGAAAATTAACCAGAAAAATATTTTTGACATATATACCTCCTAAAAACTGAAATTGAAGACTCAATTTCAAAATCTTAATTGTCGCACATAAACACCTTTAGATAATGAAATGCATATTCGAAACATAATCTTTTTAAACTTTTTATAGTTTGTGGGATTTTTTATATTTTTCATGAAGTTTAAGGGCGGGTTTTTTGAGATTTCCCTAATTTCACGGAGTTTCGGAGGCTTTTCTGTGATATTTCGTACTTTCACCAGTTTTCAACATTTTTTGCAAATTTAATGTGTCCTGTATTTTATTTACTTTGAAGCATTTTTTCTCAATTTTGGAACATTCAAGGGAGATTTCTTCCTAATTTTTTATATTTTTAGAAAATTTTATGGTTTTCCATAATTTCATAATTTTTCTGTCATTTTCTCATCGTTCTAAAAATT
The DNA here is from genome assembly GCA_005019695.1 of Trichopus zeylanicus subsp. travancoricus. Lineage (NCBI taxonomy): Eukaryota > Viridiplantae > Streptophyta > Magnoliopsida > Dioscoreales > Dioscoreaceae > Trichopus > Trichopus zeylanicus. The sequence continues at coordinate 21,531 of RXID01010692.1, forward strand.
TAATTTATTTGCATATACCACCTAAAAAAATTCCAAGTTTCTCGGAAAACATACCTCAAAATCGAACATACATTTTTAACCTCGTAATGTGGCAAGTTCAAAAGAAGTAAAGTATTTTTAAAACTATTTGCACTTTTAGATCTTTGTAATTTTTGCCTATTTAACAAATTTGTACTTTTTTTGCGCTCAAGGGTTATTTTTTAAGGTTTTGAACCTTCGAGGAGGGTTTTTATTATACAATTATATTTTTAGGGGAATTTATAGTTTTCATACTTTTGAGAAATTTTCTGTGATTTTTCCCTCATTTGAAAAACATTTCAGTTACTTGTCTAACCTATTTAAAAAAAAAATTCGAACAACTTGCTTGGAAAACCTTATCTAAAAACCAACATAACATATTAACCTCGTTAAGGTAAAAAAATTCGAAAGCGATATTTAAGTACTGCAAAAAATATTCTGCCTCATCACTTAAAAAATGGATCCCATTATTCAGTTAAAAAAAGAGCACTGATTTCACATTGTATCTCTTTCCAAAAAATTAACATTTCATATTTACACCTGAAATAATTATTTCTCGTTATATTAATCGCTTGAAAAGTCGGAAACTTACGTAGAGAAAAGTTTGCGTATTATATCTCTTAAAAAACTAAAAGGAATACTCAATCGGAAAATTTTTGGCCTTATCGCATATATTTACTCCTTTAGAGAACCAAACGCCTATTTAAGAGAAGGAATTTTAATTTTTTTTTTAGTAGTTTAAGG